>PVIW01005271.1:67282-110605 GCA_004026585.1 Noctilio leporinus | reverse complement strand
TCCCCTTCCCTGCCTCTGCCTCCCCCCTCCCCCCAACCCCTTTCCCCCTGACCACTGAAGGCCTATTCACTGTATTCATATATTTGGTTCTGTTTTGCTTGTTGTTAGTTTTGTTCATTATTGTCCTGTAATGGGTGAGATCATATGATATTTGTCCTTCACTGACTGGCTTATTTCACTAAGCATAATACTCTCCAGTCCCATCTATGTTGTTGCAAAGGGTACGAGTTCCTTCTTTCTTTCTGCTCTATAGAATTCCATTGTGTAAATGTACCAAAGTTTTTCGATCCAATCATCCACTGATGGGCACTTAGGCTGTTTCCAGCACTTGGCTATTGTAAATAGTGCTGCTATGAACATAGGTGTACATAGGTTCTTATGAATTGGTGTTTCAGGGTTCTTTGGGTATAGTCCAAGTAGTGGAATCGCTGGATCAAAAGGCAATCATCAACAAATCAACAGACAACAAGTGTTGGTGAGGATATGGGGCAAAGGGAACCCTCATACACTAATGGTGGGAATGTAGGCTGGCGCAGCCACTGTGGAAAACAGTATGGGGTTTCCTTAAAAAACTAAAAATGGAACTGCCTTTTGATCCAGGAAACATATAATCTTCTAAAATTTAAACAAGAAGAAGTGAAAAGCCTGAAAAGAGCAATAACAACTATTGAAATTAAAGCAGTAATCAAAAAACTCACAACACACAAAAGTCATGGACCACATGTCTACACATTTAGCAAAGAACTAACTCCTATCCTCAACCTATTCCAAAAAATACAAGAGGGAAGACTCCCAAACTCTTTCTATTTGGCCAGTATCATGCTAATTCCAAAACCTGGTCAAGACACAACAAAGAAAGAAAACTATAGGCCAATATTTTTGATGAACATAGATGCCGAAATCCTCAACAAAATATTGGCAAACCAGATCCAGCAATACATTAAAATGATCATACACCATGATCAAGTGAGATTCCTCCCATGGATGCAAGGATGGTACAATATTTGCAAATCAATAAACATAATGCATCACATAAAAAAAAAATGAGACAAAAACCATATGATCATATCAATAGATGCCAAAAAAGCATTTGACAAAGTGCAGCATCCATTTATGATAAAAACACTCAGCAAGATGGGAATAAAGGGAACATACCTCAATGTAATAAAGGCCATGTACCAGAAACCTGAAGCTAACATCATACTCAACAGGGAAAAACTGAAAGCCTTTGCCTTAAGATCAGGAACAAGGCAAGGGTGTCCACTCTCTCCACTTATGTTCAACATAGTTTTGGAAGTTCTAGCCACAGTGATCAGATAAGAAAAAGGAATCAAAGGCATCCAAATTGGAAAGGAGGAAGTAAAACTATCATTATTTGAAGATGACATGATAGTGTACATAGAAAACCTGATAGACTCCACCAAAAACTATTCTAACTAATAAGTGAATTTGGCAACATAGCCAGATACAAACAGATACAAAGTCAATATTCAGAAATCTAAGGCATTTTTACACAACAACAATGAAACATCAGAAAAAGAAACTAGAAAACAAATTCCATGTACTATAGCAACAAGAAAAATAAAGTACCTAGAAATAAACTTAACTAAGAAGGTATAAGACCTGTACTCAGAAAACTACAGAACATTGAAGAAAGAAATTAAGGAAGATACAAATAAGTGGAAACATATGCCATGTTCATGGATGGGAAGAATTAACATCATTAAAATGGCCATACTCAAAGCCATCTATAGATTCCCTATTAAAAAGCCAATGTCATACTTCACAGACCTAGAGCAAATTTTTAAAAAATTTCTCTGGAGCCAAAAACAACCCCAAACAGCTAAAGCAATCTTGAGAAAGAAGAACAAAGTAGGAGGAATCACAATACCAGATATCAAACTATATTACAAAGCCTTTGTAATTAAAACAGTCTGATACTGGCACAAGAACAGAAAAACAAATCAATGGAACAAAAGAGAGAGCCCAGAAATAAATCCAGTTGTCTATGAGCAACTAATACTCGACAAAGGGAGAAGGAACATAAAATGGAGTAAAGATAGCCTCTTCAACAAGTGGTGTTGGGAGAACTGGAGAGGAATATGCAAAAAAATGAAACTAAACTACCAACTTATACCATACAACAAAATAAACTCAAGATGGAAAAAAGACTTAAACATAAGAAGGGCTACCATAAAAGTCCTAGAGGAAAACATACACAGAAAATTACCAGAAATCCCATGCAGCAAAATTTTCACTGATATCTCTCCCAAGGGCGAGGGAAATAAAGAAGCAAATAAACAAATGGGACTACATCAAACTGGAAAGTTTCTGCTCAGCTAAAGGAAACAGCAGCAAAATTAAAAGGGAACCAACCATATGGGAAAACATATTTGCCAAGGACACCTCAAATAAGGGTTTGATCTCCAAAATATATAAAGAACTTACATGACTCAACACAAAGGAGACAGATAACCCAATTTAAAAATAGGCAAAGTACCTGAAGAGACACTTCTCTGAGGGGGACATATAAAGGGACTATAGGCACATGAAAGAATGTTCAACATCACTAGCCACCAGACAGATGCAAATTAAAACCACAATGAAATAATACCACCTCACACCTATGAGAATGACCATCATTATCAAATGAACAAACATGCGTTGGTGAGGAGGTGGCGAAAAGGGAACTCTAGTGCACTGCTGATGGTACAGACACTATGGAAAACAGTATAGAATTTCCTCAAAAACCTAAAAATAGAACTGCCCTATGACCCAGCAATTCCACTGCTGGGATTATACCCAAAGAACCCCAAATCACCAATTCAGAACCCAATTCAGAAGAACCTATGTACCCCTATGTTCATAGCAGCGCTATTTACAATAGCCAAGTGCTGGAAACAAGTCTAAGTGCCCATCAGTGGATGAATGGATCAAAAAACTTTGGCCCATTTACACAGTGGAGTTCTATGCAGCAGAGAGAAAGAAGGAACTTCAACATTTGTGATAGCATGGATGGATCTGGAGAGTATCATTCTTAGTTAAATAAGTCAGACAGCAAAACACAAATACCATATGGTCTCACTTAATACAGGAGACTAACAGATAAGCAGAATAAACTTAGACACATGGGGGAAAAAAGGAGCAGCATGACAGTGACTAGTGGAGAGGAGAGCAAGGAAGGTAAAGGTTTAGTGGAGGAACTAATGTGAAAGACCCATGGATTTGGACAGTGAGGTGGGGACTGACTGTGGGAGAAGGGACAGGGAGGGTGGGGCAGGGGAGAGCAAAGGAGGGAAAATGAAACAATTTTGTTACAACAATAAAAAATAAAAACAATTAATTCATTTAAAAGTTTATCACACATTGTAATGGCAACATCTGCTTGAATTCTTCATTAAATTTTTCCTGTTACTTTGTGATTACTTTGTGTATCATGTTCTAACAAATATAAAATAAAACTCCCACTATAAGGTGAGACATGCTATGTGTTAGGAATCTTTTAAATTCTATATAAAGCACTGTGATATGCCTAGTGATTATAAGCATAAGCTATCATTTCTGAACAGGCATGCTGTAACTTACTTCATTGGCACAACCACCATTTGAGGTGGTGAAATTCTTATCTGCAATTTAAGCAGGATAAAAATTCAGTGATGAGGCTGGGACCTAACCCCCATGAATGATGATTCAGTGAGTGGTATCTGCAGTGGAGAAAGGCACAAGATGATATATGAAAAGATTAAACTAAGGATGGGAAATACATTCCTAGCACCTAGCAATGTACTTCAAAAGTAGTAGATGACTGATAATTTTTTTCCTGAATACATGTCTGTTTGATAAATGAATGAATGAATGGAAGTAACTGATTGCCACACTGATTGTAGTATAAATGGTAGCTTCTTAGTTTTAACTATTAGGCTTGAGAACTGATACAACCAGTGTAGGAGACTAGTCATGTGTAAATTATTTCATATATGTAAATGAATATATTTTTGGAAAATCCATCCCCAGTATGTCTAACATGGTGAAGGGACTACAAATATTTCCTGACTATTCAGGGAACATCTACACTTTATAGCATTTAACCCACGATTCATAATACTTGTTCCAGAATATGTATATGTATACGTATACATATATGTATACGTATACATATGTAAAACAACTACTTTTATTTTATATTCCATTTTCACTGTAAATTTGTTTTAAGGTCATTGTGAACACTTGTATTTTATGTAACTAAATATGCATATATATAGTTTTTACCTACCTCAATTTAAAAGAAATATAATTTCAGATGTAATTAAAGTCAATAACAGAGCTAAATTTTACAATTCTGAATATAACATAAATAAAACTATGCTTTTCTTCCCCAAATAGAGAAAACTGTGCACACATTCAGGGTAAGTACCTTTCCTTAATATTCTCTCAATATTGGTATTATAATAAGGTAATTATAATTTACAACCTTTTTTCACTCCAAATATTTTTTCTTAATAGCTGATACTATTACATAAACTGGATATTATCATGAAGTTTACTCTGACTTTAATGCATTGTTCATTTCTCCCATCAATAAAAGATATGCATTAATTGCCTCTTCTTCATAAGGCCCTAGGAAAGATATGGAGGAATGCTTTAAAGGACAGAGTAAATATGTTATGTAACTGATATTTTTATTTCGTAATATATAATGCTTAAATGACAGAACAAGAATGTAATCTGATTGTTGGCCATTACCACATTAATCAGTCATGTAATTAGTCATTACATGACTGCCATTAAAATGTAAATTAAAAAAAAAATAAAATGGCAGATTGATGTGAACAAATATAATCTAGTGTGGTCTTAGAAATTCTCCAACTTGAGTAAAATGAAAAACAAAACATTTTGCTTCTATTTTGTATGAAATACAGTCCCTGAGTTCCACCTTCTCATTAAGGAATTATTTAAGATATAAAATATTGCATTCCATTTTTCTAATCTAGTAAATCCAAAGGGTATGAATTATATTTACTCAATGATGTTTTTATTTTACATGACACAGAGAATAAAGGAATTAGGTAGAAGATAGGAGGTGGGAGAGTCCAAAATGATGTGAAACTGTGTTAATATTTTTCAAATAAGTTCTATTTACTAGAGTGCATTGGATTTTGGGCTTCTCAGCAGCTTCCTCTTTGTTCTTCTAGTAACATTTGTAAATTCACTTTGCAGCTTTCCTCTTTTTTTTTTTTTTTTCTTTTTTGTCTGCATGCTGATTCCCCAGCTGTTTGATCTTTGGCTATTAATTATTTCAAAACATCTGAGCTAAAGAGACGGCAACAATCACACAACTGAGTGCCAGAGCGGGGCATCCACGGTTGGTTATAAGCAACCAATAACTTACATTTCCATGAGAGGATATGCATTATAACTTGCTATACATTTTGTATGTGTGAAAGTCTTATCATTTTTACTAATGTCTCTTTACTTTGACAGATAAATTGACTACAAAAGTTATTGAAGAACCATTATTATGGCTTTGTGTTCATTTTTGATTCTTAAAAGCACACTTTATAGCCTCATTCATTTTATTTTGATCAAACCCAGACTCAACTATGCAAACTGCTTGGATCTAGTATATGATCCTGTGTCTTTTGTCACAAAGAAATGGATGTTTGAGTGTTTACAAAGATGCTAATGCGGCCACCGAGTATAACTACATTTTGTTTGCCTTCATATTTGTTTCCTAAGTACATGAATCCCTTGGTAAAAAACATTCTTTCTAAAATATTAATAAACTGCTTTTTATTAAAGAAAAAAAATTCCTCCTAGATTTCTACTTTTTCTACACATTTAACAAAAATGTTATTTGGTATCATTTGACCCTACCATTGGCCCTCTCAATTTTTCCTTTAAACCAAATCCTGATTTCATTTCTTTCTTTTTTTTTTTAAGATTTTATTTCATTATTTTTAGAAAGAGGGGGAGGAAGAGAGAAAGAGAGGGAGAGAGACATCAATGTATGATTGCATTTCACCTGCCTTCAGTCACAGACTTGGCTGGAGACCTGGTTTGCAACCTGGTTATGTGCCCTGGCTGTGGAATCGAACCAGCAACCTTTGGGTTCACAGGCCGGCGCCTTATCCACTGTGCTACCAGCCAGGGCTTGATTTTATTTCTTACCAAATAAAAACCGAGTGAACAATTTCTAGCATTTCTAGTAAACTTGTGTTAGCACCTAGAAATCTTTACTTATCTCTAATTGTCATAGGACCAGGTTATTGGTTATTGGTCCTAAGATTGAAAAACACTTTTGGAGAAAACCATGTATTTACATTTGTCCCTTACAAATCCATTTGGATATAAACATTGTGGATAAGGTTAGACATGGAAAAGGCTGGCTTTTAAATTTCAGTTATAATCATGAGATGCATGACTTGATTCAGAAATATAACTTACTAATCTACAAAAATGCAAATAAAATCTGTCATTCAGAAGTGTAAAAATTTTAAATAGTTATAATACAATAAGATAATAATTTCTTTTACCTCAGATTCATTGCAGGAAACATACTTTTTGAGTGGAATGCCAATACAAACTATTTTATTATCTTAATTTCTTAACATCACAATCAATTTAAATAGTATGCCCACAAAAAAAACTTGTGCACAAATATTCACTGCTACATTATTCATAATAGTTAAAAAATTAAAACTGTCCTGGCTGGTGTGGCTCAGTGGATTGGTGCTGGCCTGCAAACCCAAAGGTCCCTGGTTCAATTTCCTAGTCAGGGCACATAACCATGTTGCAAATCAGGTCTCCAGCCAGGTCGATAGCTGGAGGCAGGTGAAAGGCAACCATACATTGATACTTCTCTCCCTTTCTTCTTCCCTCCCTTTCTTCTTCCCTCCCTGTCCTTCTCTTTGAAAATAATGAATAAAAGTTTTTTAAAAAGTGAAATGTATCCAAGTGTTAATTAATAAAGAAAAAATGTGACATGTATATATAATGTATTATTATCGGGCAATAAAATAACATGAAATAGTGATATATGCTACAACATATAGGAAATATGAAAATACTATAAATGAAAGTAGTCACACAAGACCGTATTTTGTATGATTCCATTTCTATGTAAAATTCATAATAGCAAAATTTACATAAAGAAAGAGTAATGGCTGCCCTAGTCAGTGTGGCTCAGGCGGTTGAGCATCAGCCCATAAACCAAAAGGCAGTAAGTTTGATTCCTCATCAGAACAGCTGCCTGTGTTGTGGGTTCAGTCCCCAGGAGGAGCACTTGGGAGAGGCAAACAATATGTGTTTCTCTCTCACATCAATGTTTCTCTCCCTCTCTTTCTTCCTTTCTCCCTTGTTCTCTAGACTCAATAAACAAAAATGAAAGAAAAAGAAAGAGTACTGTTTGCCCTTGTCTGGGCAGTTTGGGGGATATGGAAAATGACAACTAATAAATTAGGGCTCTCTTTTTGGGGTGATGGAATGTTTTAAAATTGATTGTGGTGGTTGTGCAACTCAGTAAACAGCTTAGAAACCACTGGTCTATAGGCTTCAAAAGGGTGAATTTTACGGTATGTGAATTAAATATTAATAACACTGTTATTTAAAACAAAAACAAAAACAAAAGGCACAGGTACCAGAAGTTTAGCAGTATTTAGGAGGGAATGTGAGAAACAAAACCACTAAAACAATAAAGAGAAATTAATAGCTAAGGTTATCTGTTTGTGAGCAGTAGTGAAATACTTTTTCTTCCAAATAAACACATTACTGGTGAAGTGTGTGTAAGTCCCAGATAGAGAAAAGATGGCCCATTGTAAAAAGTTAGCTACAGATTTAGTGACATGGACAAGCAAGAAAATACTACTGATTATGGGCATTACAACACTATTTAATACGCTTAATGTTTAAGAAGGGTCACATGTGTATGGATGTATTTGGGAAAGTATATGCTTACTTTAAAAGATAGTAGTGTAAACAATAAAAATAAAGGAAAAACACATTAAAATAATAAAGAAGAGAAATTACTAAAGGTGAAGGGATTAAGAAGTACAAAATGCTAGTTACAAAAATAGTCACAAGAATGTAAAGCACAGCATAGGGTAAACAGTCAATAACATGGTAATAACTTCGTAGAAGGTCTGTCCTGAAAGTATCGAGCCAACATCAGTATCATTAGAGCAGTGTGCTCCACCAATACTTTCAGGACAGACTTATATATGGTGTCAGGTGGGTGCTAGATTTACCAGGGGGTATCACTTCTTAAGTTGTATAAAAGCCTAATCTCTATGTTATACACATGAGATTATATAATATTGTATATCAACTGTAATTTAAAAAATAAGAAAAATGAAAAATACAAAAATAGTAAAAAATAAAAGTTATTATTCCTTTAGGAGTAATTGGTAATTTTGTCTAGTCTCTGATTGAATCCTTCTTACATCTAATGTAGCAGCTGTTCCTTCTATATTTCCTTCATCTTTTCAAAAATAATCCCAGGTATAACAAACAGAGAAACATAAGCAGAATATTTAGGTCTAGCCATCTGACACAATGATCATTTGGGTCATTAAGAAAAATTTAAATGATAAAAATAAGCAACATGATAGAAAACTGATAATAGTTAAAACCATAATGAGTAAACCTTATAACAGATAAAAATTTACTGAACAACACTGGCCAGGTGGTTCAGTTGATTGGAGCATTTTTGTCCACTACAGGGTTGAGGGTTCAATCCCCAGTCAGGGCACACTTAGGTTGTGGGTTTGATGCCTGGTTGGGGCATATATAAGAGACAACCAACCAATGTTTCTTTCTTACATTGATGTTTTTTGTCTCTCTCCTTCCCATTCCCCACTTCCTCTTTCTCTAAAAAATAAATCTATGAATATATCCTCAGTTGAGAATTAAAAAAGATATTGATAAATTGCATCTTGTTGATATATATTTCATAAATATTGAGCTTGAAAAAATTAATGTCAGACACAGAACAAAATAAATGGGCATTGAATAATGTATATAGTAAAATTTAAAATTGACAGATAAATTAGAACTTCAGGATAAAATCAAGATCTGCAATTTGTAATCTGGAAAAATTGACCTTGTTAGAATTAATGGCTACAGTTTGAAAAGCATACCGTCACAATCTATAATCAATATAATTAGATAGAATTTAAAAATCCAATTCAAGAATAAAAGTTTTTTATAATTTACATGAAAAGTCCCAATTACTATAATTCATTGAATTTAAAATGGAAATAATTGTTAATGTCTTAAGAGTATACTACAGAAAATTGGTCAATAAAGGGTATAATAGTTAAAATTTCAAATTCTGATGTCACATAACTCAGATTTAAATCTTTGCTCTACTAAAAGCATGACTGGAAGTAATTACTTGACCCTTCCAGTACTCAATTTTCTCATCTGCAATATGACAATGATACATTATTGCCTATCCCATAGTGTAGCTGTAGATATTAAATGGTGTAATAGGAACAAAATTCAGAATGTAGTTTGGAGTATATAATGAGATTCCTAACTTGGCAGAATGGACTGTTAACATTAGACATGGTTTTATTAACTTCCTGTCTTATTACTTTGAACTTTTAAAATATACTAATTGCCTTTTCTTCCAACTTCTACTTGTAAAAAATTGTATTTATTTCCATATTAACCCTTTTCTATTATTCTTGATTCCAAACTATCTTACATTTTGTTAAGATATTATGCAATAATCTGTCCTAATTCTTGAAACTAGAGAAAAATGCTGTTAATTTTGTACTCACATTATAGTTCCTATAATATGTAACTTATATGATTATAATTACATAATTATTTAGTTTAAAGAGACTCACAATCTGTGTTGGTTATATAATGATATCTATTTTTATGTGGTATTCAAAGGTCAAATTTTATAATCTCATACTTCCAAGTAAACTGATAGAGAGAGCATTAATCCTAGATGTCAGTTCTTTGAGTTCTGAACCTAGCTCTTGGGCATTAAGCATTTTTTCCAGGATAAGTATTGCTAATTCTCATAGGAAATGCCTTTAAAACAATTCTGGTAATTCTACTTTGCATGAAGTTGGTCTAGGGAATATATTTTAAAATTCTGACGGGCAAACCTGACCACAACGAACTTGGGCACTGCATACAGAAGTTATATTTTAAGTTCCACATTAATACTGATGTGGTATTAATTTAGTAGGTAATGAAACTGATGGTTAGAGTTAAATGACTTTTCTAAGATAACACAAGTGGCAACAATATATTTTAAGCCAGAGAGGTCTGATGCCAAAGTCCATGTACTTTTATACACAGCTGTACCCTCTATTTCAAGCCACTTCCTCTATAAATGCAATCCATATGTAGCATTAGAAATTTTAATGTTAACAAAATAACTTGTAGAATTTTTTAATGTTGAAAGAAAAAGCAACTATTTCTATTTTAGAATTTACTTGCCTTAATGTTGATTTCTATATTGTCTGTCTTGAAATCAAGTTAAAGCTTTAGCATCATTTCTGTATTGATATACACATAAATGTAAATGTTTGTGCATAAGCACATATGTATATAAAGGATATATGTACAGGTGTGCATGTTTGTACAGGTTTGACTTGTGCATACATATGTACATTGATGTGTATATATACATATGCATATATTCATTGTATATATACAATACAAATATATATGTACATTGAAATATATTTTCTGTATTTCTTGATATTTTCTAGATAACTGAAATGGTTTAATGAAACTTCTAATTTTGAGAAATAAAATATGATGTTTTAATATTAATGGAAAATTATTAATTTTTTCCCAATTTTAATGGAGTAAATATTCTGATTATAAATCAAAGCACATCATATTCATTAACAGATTGCAAAATTATTTTTAAATTTTTGCTTTCTTTAAAAAGTATTTAAAATCTAAATGTTTAAACATCTTCAATATTTCAGAAAAGTTAATATATTTTTAAGATTATTCTGATAAATTTATATGATGAACAGGCACAATATTTTTCTGCATAAATGCTGAATAAAATGTCAAAATGATATCAAGCAACACTACTTCTCTATCAAATGCAGCAAAGAGCTATATATTTAGGTAAAACATCTAAAATAAATCCAGTTGTTTTCTAAGTACATATTAAGTATCTACATATTTGCACTAATTATCTTGACCTTTAAGAATCTGTAGTTGAAAGAAAGAATTCTGAACAAAAAGCTTTAATGACATTCATTAATTTTCCAGTATTATTTTTATATTAATTTTCTGGTGATTAAGAAAGTTCTAATAAAAATATTTTAATTGTGTATTTCAATCAAATAAAGTTATAAATATATAATTTTTCTTTATTTCCTACTACTATATAACACTAGTAGAATAAATAATATGTCTTTGTTTTAAGGGAAGAGAAGAAATTTAGACAAGAAGAAATCTTCATATCAATTAAAAGTATTTTAAGACAACATTTAGTCACCAAAGACAAAATAAAGAGAAATAAGAAAATATTTTTGAGACTCTAACTTTAGAGACCTTTCTGAACTATTCAATCTAAAGGTTGAATAAACTCTTAGAGATTTAATATTATCACACATTCACATAAATACCCCTATATACACAAACATCCATACCTATCAGTAAGCCATAAGACTGCACTTCAAATTCTTCTATTTTACAAAAGTATTTTATTTATTCATATTTAGAGAGAATGGGAAGCAAGGAGAAAGAAGGGGAGAGAAACATCCATGTGTGGTTGTCTTTTATGTACCCACAACTGGGAACCTGGCCTGCAACCTAGGCATGTGCCCTAACTGGGAATTAAACTGGTGACCCTTTGGTTCAAATGCTGGCACTCAATCCACTGAGTTACACTAGCCAGGGATCTTCTCCTTTTCAATAATTTTTTTCTCACATCTATGTGTTAGAGCCTCCCATATATTCACTTGTTCAACAAATATTTATTGAGTGTCTAATATCATGAGCTGACATATAACTTATCATCCAAGACTCTTACAAAAATGTAAGAGGGTAATATTCATAGTCACGTTAGGTCCACAGGCACAAAACAGGGCTGTCCTGGGCAAATGGGGAGTATGGGAGTGTGATACACACAATTCAGATGGGGTTCCTGGTCTTGTGAACTACACAATCCAATGAACAAATTAGATCCAAAACAAATCATAATTTTTTTTAAAAATACAGGTATCAAAAAGATAAACACAGTGTAGGTTTGCAAAATAGGGTGGAGAGTGTGAGAAGAGCCGACATGGTAAGATCAACCTGATTGGAAACCTAAGAAAATTATTGACAAAGGAAAGCAGAAGGTTTGGTTCAAGTCATAGGTAACCCCTTGGAAACAATCTTTTCAGGCAGAGAACATTACATGTATACAAAAAGTCTGAGAGGTAAAAAAGCTTGAAGAACTGAAACTGGTCCATTTGGCCTCAAGAATCAAACAGCCCTGGTTTAGATTCTAGGAATCGGATTAGTCTTTTTTTTTTTTTTTTTTTTTTAAGATTTTATTTATTTTTCAGAGAGAGGGGAAGGGAGAGAGAAAGAGAGGGAAAGAAACATCAATGTATGGTTGCCTTTCACTTGCCTGCAGCTGGGGACCTGGTTTACAACCTGGTTTGCATCTTGGTTACCTGCCCTGGCTGGGAATAAAACCAACGACCTCTGGGTTCGCAGGCCACTGATTTATCCACTCTGCCTCCAGCCATGGCTCAGATTACAGTCTTAAAGACATAGCAAGGAATATGATTTTTGATTTAACTACCACGTGGGACCTATAAACTGAGAAGTGACATAATCCCATTCTTGAAGTATGTTACTTTGATTGCTAAATGGAACACAATTTACAGGGTTAGTTAGGGACAGGAGTTGGAAGTGCCTGCAGCTGTATTTCATTTACTGATTGTGATGGTGACTCAGATAAGGGTGATGTCCATGGGGTGGGAGAAATGGACTGACTCAAGATTTATTTTGGGGGTAGAACTGGTTAGATTATATCTTTGCGATTTATACTACAAACATACTTTTGAATGTCAGGCCAACATTTAAACTCTTCTTCACATGTATTCAGTATAGATATTTTCTCAGTCCATCAAATTCAACAAATATCACACTAACCTCAAGATAACATGCTCAAAGCCTGTTCTTCTTCTGCTATCTCAATATTGGTTTCCCTGCTTGATTCAAGGAAGAAGTCGGTATTTTCCCTTGCTTCCACCACTTAGAATTTTCAAATGACCATCAATTCTTGTCAATTCTAGTCTCTAAATTTTCTCTCTGTTCTTCACCCTTAGCACTACTATCCTTTACCTGGGTAGTAGTGATTATATTCTAACAATAGCATTTTCAAGGAAAGAAATATTTAAAAGTTTCTTCAAACATTCAACATTTCCTCTCTCCATATGCTACTAAATGAAACAGCTGAAGCTAAATCTATAATTAAAAAGCCTATAAAACATAATATTCTTCTCTCAGGACCTCAAGATATTGGTTCTGATTTTTGCAAGATGAGTCCATTGCCATACCAATTTGCTTTCTTAATTTTTTTTTTGTTATATATTAATGATATAACACTTACCTTAAAACCAAATAGTTTAGATGCTAGTATCAGAATCATATTGGTCCTTCTTTTCCTGATCCTTTGTATGTACAAAAACATAAAATGAGTGTTCACCTAAAAGGAAAACAACTAGATCTATGCTTATCTGGCCATCCATCAGCTGTATAATTGTTGTGTGTGTGTGTGTGTGTGTGTTCCCTTTAACAAGTGGAATATACATCTGGATGGTTATGAATTTGATGACAAAAGGGAAGATAGGCATGACTTAATGTTTTCATATTATATTTTTTGTAGAAAATAAATAGGATAAATCTTTCCATTTGTTGCATAAACTTTCATGAAGGTTATATAAATAAAGCCCATTTTTATTTTGCTTTTGTAAACAAACTATTTTTTAATGTTTTTCTCTTTTGAGAAAATATACTTTTAGATTCCCCTGTGCTCTAATAACAAATTACATATTATACTAAAAAAATAAACTTTGTAGGAAAAACTATTTTCATTAGAGAAAATGTAATGTTTTCCCAAAATAATTTCTATTGGCAAAGACCTTTCATTTTTAGCTTCCAGACACTGATTTGAATTTTCTATGTTTCCTAATGTAAAAAGCAGAGATTAATTAGAGACTTGAGAAGAAGAGATAAAGGTTATTCATTTCACACTATGAAAATTTTAAAGACTGGCTGGCCTGATAATGTTAAAATTTAGAGGCAATAAAATAGTGCATTTCATTAAAAAAAAAAAAAAAAACGTATTTTTTAGTTAAATTAGAATTAAAGACGCAGGGAAAGAGACTTTACTATTGAACTATATAATAGGCTGGGAAACTTGATTTCAATGGCTCCTGCTGAAAGTCCCTAACTCAAATTCTCCCACTGGAAAGGCTTGGAAGAAAAGGTAGGAAACACAAGGTAAAAATCCACACTACCACTATATTCTAGCGATGCTGGAAAATTTGCACCCAACATTAAGGCCAATGTGCAAGATTAAGGAAACACAACCAACAATTGGCATGTTTAACCAAGGAAAATGGAGTAAGTATGTCACAGTAGAAGGTAACATTTTATTGTGTTCTCAACTCCATTACCTATTCCCTACTTCAGGAATATTAAGGCCATAGGAACAGCAAGCCCAGTAGTCATTCATTAATTTATAAGTATCACTTTTGTAACTCTTCCAAACAATAGCACTTAACATTTCTTAACATTTTATTTTGGAGGGGAAGTTTGTGGAGGATGGACACAATTGGCGAAGTGACCAAAAGGTACAAACTTACATTAATAAAATAAGTCAAGGGAATGTAATGTATAGTATACTCACTATAATCAACCTGTATAATATACTTGAAAAAAATTTTAAACTATTATAAGTAGTAACTGAATAGCCTGGCCTTAAATTTAGGAGATGAAAATGGGCAAAAGTTTATTTTACCTTGGGAGATACATTTTCCCAAACTGTGAATGTGGTAGAGGGAGGGAATGAAAGAATAAAATTGAGCTTTCATCAAACACACACACACACACGCACACACACATGCAACCCCAAAGAACAACAACAACAAAAAGTCATCGAAGTCATAGAAGCAGACATTTTCATGAAAAGAAAATGCTATATGGTCTAGAACATGTAGCTGAAGGAGTCATAGATGCTGAATATTGAATCATGAGACTTTTATCAACTCTGTCTTTGAGTTGATGGTGTGAGAAAGTTACTTGAGTAGAAGAAATAAAATCAAACAGTATATCCCAATTATTAGCAAGTGACAGGTTTGACATGTAAGTTAGATAAATAATTGTAAAATAAATAACATGGCTCTAATATATAATTCCTTTAGAAAAAGGAAAATAAATTTCATCCTAATAGCTTAAGAAAATAATATTCTTCTTAATATAAACAAGCACAGAAAAACATGTTAGAAAATTGCCTGCTATCTAAAGTTCATAGAATGCAAAAATGAATTAAGTTAAATGTATGTTATAAAAGAGAAGCAAAAGACAAAAAAAGAAAATACTAATGGTATCTGTTTCTTTGTCTTCCCATTTGGGCTGCTTCTATGGAAGCAACCCAAGGGTCCATCAGTAGATGAGTGGAGAAAACAGCTATGGAACATTTACATAATGGAATACTTCTTGGCTATAAAAAGAAGACAATTTTACCCTTTGTGACAGTATGGATGGACCTGGAGAACCTTATGCTAAGTGAAATAGGCCAGTCAGAGAAAGGCAAATACCACACGATTTCACTCCTATGTGGAATCTAATGAGCAGACTGAACTAACAAGGAAAATGGGGACAGATTCATAGATGGAGAGCAGGATGACAGCTGGGGAAAGAGGGTGGCAAGATTGAGGAAATATCAGTAAGGACTCAGACATGAACAACAGTGGGATGACTGTTGAGGGGATAGAGTATAAGGGGACTAAATGGTAATGGAAAAAAATACAACAAAGATTAAATTTTAAAAAACAACTAGTAATAAAAAGCAAAGGACTGAGGTAAAAAAGATGTGTTTAAGATAACGAAAGATTATAGGAAATAATGCTAGGGCAAAATTAAAATCTACGACTAATACAATAAAGAATTTAACACTTTCAAACAACGAATTACTGATAAGAGAAAAATTTGGGGCTGGTGTCCAGATGAATTTATAGAAATAAAAAATGAATGAAAATATAAAAGACATGGAGAATTACATTCAACTGATTAATGAAGTGATGAAAACAAATAAGACAGTAAAGTTACAATTTTGACTGTATGTAATTAATGAAAACACTGCACAAGAAGAGTTAAAAATATATTATAGAAAAATAATTAGTGAGAGACATCCACTCAGACTTGCCCTTCAGTGTTTGTATATTCAATGACTATATTCATATAATCTTCAAGACAGAAAAATAAATTAATATACAAACTGTGGTATAAGAAGTATAAGAAGGAATATCTATGCCAGTTCCTGACATAGGTCTCCTAAAATTCTTGGAGTTTCCTGAGTGATAAAAGTGTTTATATTAATCATTTGGAGCCACTTTTGAACACACCTGAGTTTATGCTAATGAGGTGACTTAGTGGGGCCCTTGGGTAGCCTTAGGATGGGGCTGGTCACCAGGAAAATCAAGTGATTTAAGGGTTGGAACTTTCAGACCTTCTCACTGACCTGTGGAGAGGGAAAAGAAAAGAGGGAGCTGCAGATTAGATTCAATTCTAAAAAAAAAAAAAAAAAAAAAAGTGTTTCAAAATAATTAAAATAGTTAAAAAATCAAAATGAGAGTTGATGAGCTTCTGGCTTATATGTATCTATGTGTTAAAAGGGTAGGAACTTCCAGTTCATCAGTAAATGTTTGAGTTCTGTGACCTGCTCTAGCAAATTAATCAAACTAGAAGAGGGGGCACAACCATCTCCAATTCACAGGAAGCTTGTTAGAAGTAGAGATAACAGCAGCACTTGCAACTGGTATATGAAGAGGGACAGACTTCTGGGACTAAGCTTTTAGCCTGTAAGATCTGCTTCTATCCCCAGGTAGACACAGTCAGGATCACTTTACATTTATAAGCTAGTCTCTGTTCACTGAGAATTGGAGAATTACTTGATAGTGTAGGAAATAAAAAATATATAGGACAAAGAAATAAAGTTGACACTAATATTACATACTTCCGCAACACCAAATTTTGTAAGAAACTGGAATGTTATAAAACAGAGATTTGAGAGAAAATTATTTTAAAAGGAACAAACAATCAGGCCAGTTTCCTTTCATGTATGAAAGAAACAACTATATTATTATATATACAGGAACAGAAATCAACTGTTTGTACTATTTGAAAATAGTTGAAGACAAATACCAGTCCATAAAAAGACCACCTGAGTAGCTAGATAATGTAAGGAAATAAGAATAAACTACTTTGGAAATTACTGAAATCAGATAAACTTATCTAAGGAATTGTTGAAGATGGTGTTGCAAAGCTTGATAGAAATTTTTTTAACACAATTTAATTTTATTAATGGATAAAGACATTCAATAACATAAAATGTCAATTGTCATATGACTTTATTGCAATTTGTTTTTTAATTTAATTTTATTGTTGTTGTATTACATTCATCCCCTTTTTTCTCCCCTCTGTCCCCCTCCCCACCCACCCATTCCCCTCAAAGTCAATCCCACCTGTTGTCCATGCCCATGGTTCCTTTATACTAGGTTCTTGTCTAAGCTGCTCCCCTTGCTTGTCTCTTCCTCCACCCTCCCCAAAACCTCCTTCCCCCTGACCATTGAAGGCCTATTCACTGTATTCGTATATTTGCTTCTGTTTTGCTTGTTGTTAGTTTTGTTCATTATTGTCCTGTAATTGGTGAGATCATATGGTATTTGTCCTTTACTGACCGGCTTATTTCACTAAGCATAATACTCTCCAGTTCCATCCATGTTGTTGCAAATGGTACAAGTTCCTTCTTTCTTTCTGTTATATAGAATTCCATTGTGTAAATGCACCAAAGTTTTTTGATCCAATCATCCACTGATGGGCACTTAGGCTGTTTCCAGCACTTGGTTATTGTAAATAGTGCTGCTATGAACACAGGTGTACATAGGTTCTTATGAATTGGTATTTCAGGCTTCTTAAGGCATAGTCCTAGTAGTGGAATTGCTGGATCAAAAGGCAGTTCCATTTTTAGTTTTTTGAGGAAACCCCATACTGTTTTCCACAGTGGCTATTTTTTAAAATAAATATTTTAAATAGATACCTAAGCTTTTGACTTAAATTCTTTAATTATATTAACAAAGTCTAAACACTTTTATGTAATTGATAAAATTGGAAAGAAATGTTAGCTACTACTCATTTTTGTTAGCACCCACCCAAAGTAGTGGGTGCTCCATTAATCATCCATTCTAACCAAAGACCACTATTCATATTTATGAAATTTTGAAACATCTGGCATGCCAATTAGCACATAATGGTTACAAAAATGATGGTATATTCACATGATTAAGTGTCATGTAGCCACAAGAAGCATTCTTTAGATATGTAACCAATTGTGCATATGCAAATGAAATGGTAATAAAATATTAGAATTCAAAAGTGTCTATTCAATTTGATACTAGGCTTGAGTAAACATTTATATTTATTTATCTATTTATAAATGTATATATCATACAAATTAATTGCCCTTAAAAATAAATGATTCTAACAATTTGCTTGTAGGAAAATATTTTAGGCATCATTAACTTCCATTATAAATAATGTATACACTAACATTTTATTAACGAATATCTCATATTTTAAAGTTTAATGACATGCTCTTACAATTATATGTGATAGATAATGAATGGTAACCTTGCCATTACACTAACCAAATTAGGCTTTACATTAATACTGGACATTTGTGCTGCAGTATTAGCATTCACCATTAGGTCATTTCCAAGGTTATTGGACATGTGAGCATGAAATGAATAGCAATTTTCACAATAATTGTTGGAGACAATTCTTAACTAAACAAAGATGGATTTTTATACAGAATGCCTATCTATGCATAAGCATAACTGGCTATACAGGTATGCATCTCCTGTTAATAGATATAAATACAAAGTTGGTAATGCATACTAGTTGTATATAAACATGTAAGGGGAAAATGCTGAAAATATTTCCAGTCAAGCATGAAAGATCTAATATAACATTTATCATACCCTTTCAAACTCCACATAAATAAAAGTAAATATTAAAATGTATAAGCATACATATATGTACTTGAAAAACGAAATGATAGCAGAGATGTCAACAATAACTTGAAGTTAGAATTTTGATATACTAGTGATAACTTCTCAGACTTGAGAGAGGTGAATGCTAAGTATCTGTAATTTTCTTATCAATGCAGAACCCTGAACATGTCCAGGAATTAGAGGTTGCAGGCATCACTGATGGTAGCATATGGATGGTTCTGCAAAAACAGAAGGGTTGGTTGAAAGTCTAAGCCCTTAATTTAGAGTATGAGAAGTATACTGTGGAGAAGCTTACCCAGAGAAAAGCCAAATTGTGAGAAACACCAGTCACAGCTGCAGGTGAAAACACCAAAAAAGACAATTAAGGATAAGGCAGCAACCTGGGCAGAGCTATTCCACCACGGCTATCAATGAATGGATAAATAACACCACATATTTGAGAAACAGCTTCAACACAAAAGGCAGAGACCAAGAAAGAAACTACCACCACCAACAAGAACAAACAACCCTAAACATATCCTGAAAAAAAGACAACAATGTGTGCAGAAGAACAATAAAAACGAGTCAACATAATACTACAAAAATATACCCCCAAAATAGCTTTAGGAAAATAAAATACAGTAGTAGAATATTTAAAAATCAATAGTAGAGTTCCGGCAAGATGGCAGAGGAGTAAGTGGAGCTGCACCAATCTCCTCCCAGGTCACACCAGGAATTACTTTTTTGGAGAAAAAGTCAGCTGGAAGTACCAACAGAACACCAGCTGGTAAGAAGTCCTAGAACCACAGACAGAACAGAAGAGGACCCTCCATCACAATGTGACTAGCAGAAATCATGGAAACGCGAGATGGCTGCCTCCCACTGGAGACAGCAGCCAAAGGGACGGAGCCAGGGGCACCACCTGAGAAGGGTGGGTTCTGGTCCCTGAGCTGGTGTCCCAGCTACAGCAACACAGCAGAAAGCAGAGCAATATCCAGCTGAGAAGGGTGGAAAGCCATGGAGTTACTAGCCTAAGAGGGCGCTGGAAACAGAGAACTACTAGGGTGACCACAGTGACAATACATTGGCACCCACCTACCCTGGGCTTCAGTGGAGGGAGGGCAGAGAGGACTGGAGACGCCTGGGGACAGCTTGCGGTGGTGGCTTAGGGGAGAGAAGTGGGGAAGAGGCTGTGGGGATGCCGGTGCTGACTCATCGTCCACACCTCAGGCAGACTGCGCTGCACCAAGCGGCTTCCTTATGAGGGTCCTCACAGCCCCACCCACTGGAAGCAATCTGCCCCGCCCAGCAGTACCTGAGCCTGGCGCCTGATCACAATACTTTGATTTACACCTAAATAAATCTCTCCCTCCCTACTGTGTCTGAGCACAGATACAATAGTTGGCACCTGAATAACTATTTCTCGTCTAGCAGGGCCTGGGCCTGAAGGCTGATTACAAACTCTCTGACTTACAGCTGGGTCAGTCAGTCAGCCCCACACAGTGGAAAGTGAGCCTGGTGGCTGATCATGGATTCATTGGTTCACAACTTAGTTGGTTTGTCCCGCCCATTGGCCCCTGGGCCTAGAGGTTGATCAAAAACTCATTAGATTACAACTGAACCTTGCTGTCTAGCCCAGCAGCTCCTTAGCCTGGAGGCCAAACAGATTCATGAGATTACAATCGGATCTTGCTGCCTAGCTCAGTGGCACCTGAGCCTGGTAGCTGATCACCAATTCACTGATTTACATCTGAATCTGTCTCACCAAGCAACACCTGAACTGGAGGCTGATACATTAGATTACAATTAAACCTCTCTGTCTAGCCCAGCAGGGCCTGAGTTTGGTAGCTGATTCATTGATTTACAAATGAATTGGTCTGTCACCCCAAGCAGCATCTGAGCCTGGTGGTGGATCACAGACCAATACGATTATAACAGCCTAGCAGTTCCATACCCTGGCAGCTGATTATGGGCTGACTGGATTACGCGGAACCTAAAAATGGGGAGAAAAAGAAACAGTCTATCACCAAAAGGAAAGGAGGAATCCCCAGAAAGATCACTAAATGAAACAGAGGCAAGCAAATTATCAGATACGGAATTCAAAAGAATGACAGAGAAGCTCACTGAGCTCAGCCAGCTCAAAGAAAACTACAAACTCCAGGGAAGCTACAAGGAACTTACTGAGAACTACACCAGCATTAAAAAAGAAATAGAAAATACCAGTAAGAGCCAGGAAGAAATGAAGAATACAATTTCTGAATTGAAGAATATAGTAGAAGGAACCAATAGTAGGCTAGAGGAAGCAGAGGATCAGATCAGCGAGCTGGAGGACAGCATAGAAAAATATTCCAAGACAGTGCAACAAAATGAAAAAAAGGCTGAACAGGAATGAAGAGGTTTTAAGAGAGTTGCAGGACAACATGAAACACAACAATATCCATATCATAGGGATACTAGAAGGAGAAGAGAAACAAGGAATGGAAAACCTGTTCAAAAAAGTAATGATAGAAACTTCCCTAACGTGAGGAGTGAAAACATTACTCAAGTTTAGGAAGCACAGAAGGTCCCAATGAGGATGAATCCAAACAGACCCACTACAAGACACATTATAATTAAAATGGCAAACTTCAAAGACAGAAACCTAAAAGCATCAAGAGAGAAACAACAAAAAATATATGAGGGCTCGAATAAGGTTATCAAATGATTATTCAACAGAAACAATATAAGCCAGAAGGGAATGGCAAAAAAAAAAAAAAAAAAAAAAAAAAAAAAAAAAAAAAAAAAAAAAAAAAAAAAAAAAAAAAAAAAAAAAAAAAAAAATTCTGAGCAATGGGAAACAAAGGCCTGCAATCAAAAACACTCTACCCAGCAAGGCTCTCATTCAAAATGGAGGGAGAAATAGGAAGTTCACAGACAAAAGAAGAAAAAAAGAATACATCTCTTCCAAACCAGCATTGCAAGAAATGCTAAAAGGTCTGCTATTTAAAAAAAAAAAAGAAAGAAAGAAAGAAAGAAAAAAAAAAAAAAATGAAGAAACAGAGAGAGACAGACAGGAACAGAGGTACAAAGTGGGAAAATGGCAATAAATAAGTATCAATCAATAATAACCTTAAATGTAAATGGATTAAATGTGCCAATCAAAAGACATAGGGTAGCTGAATGGATAAGAAAACACTACCCACAAAGATGCTGTCTTCGAGGAATCCACCTCAGAACAAAAGATTAACACAGATTGAAAGTGAAGGGATGGAAATATATATATCAAGCAAATGGACATGAAAAAAAGGCTGGAGTAGCAATACTTATTTCAGACAAAATAGATTTTACAAAGAAGGCCATCAAAAGAGACAAAGAAGGACATTTCATAATACTTAAAGGAACAATCCATCAAGAAGGTATAACTCTGGTAAACATATATGCACCCAACATAGGACCCCCCAAATATATAAGAATTCTTTGAAGAATTCAAGAAGTATATAGACAGAAACACACTCATAGTAGGCAACTTTAATACCCCATTATCAACAATGGCCAGATCTTCCAAACAAAAAACACCAATGATATTGGGGCATTGAACGATACTCTAGAGGAAATGGATCTAACTGACATATACAGAACCTTTCACCCCAAAGAAGCAAAATACACATTCTTTTCAAATGCACATGGAACATTCTCTAAGGTAGACCACATGGTGGGTCATAGGACAAGCCTCCAGAAATACAGGAAAATTGAAATCATACCAAGTATCTTCTCAGATCACAATGGATTGAAACTAGAAACCAACCTCAAGGGAAAAAAACAAAAACACTCTGACTCATAGAGACTGAATAATATGCTTTTAGGTAAGGAATGGGTTAAAAATGAGATCAAAGATGAAATTAAAGTTTCTGGAAACAAATGACAATGAATACACAACATCCCAAAACCTATGGGACACAGCAAAAGCAGTTAGCACAGGGAAATTCATAGCAATACAGACCTACCTAGAAAGGATAAAAGAAGCTTATACAAACAACCTAACCATAAAGCTGCAGAACTTGAGGAATGACAACAAACAAAGCCCAGAGTATGTAGAAAGAAGGAAATAATCAAGATCAGAGAAGAACTAAATAACTTAGAGACTAAAACTACAATTGGAAGAATCAATAAGTTCAGGAGCTGGTTCTTTGAAAAACTAAACAAAATTGAAAAGCCTTTAACCAGACTCATCAAGAAAAAGAGAGCAAGGACCCAAATAAGCAAAATCAGAAATGACAGAGGAAAAATCACAACTGATACTTCAGAAATACAAAGGATTTTAGAAAATTACTAAAAATAACTATATGACAAGAAATATGACAACCTGGGTGAAATGGACATATATCTGGATATGCATAATCTACAAAAACTGAATCTAGAAGAAGCAGAAATCCTGACTAGACCAATAACAACTAGTGAAATTGAAGAAGTAATTGAAAATCTCCCAAATTTCAAAAGCCCCAGACGAGATGGCTACACAGGTGAAATTTATGAAACAATTAGAGTAGAACTAACCCCTACCAAAGGGGTTAGTTTGGAATAGTTTCTCAACCTATTCCAAATAATTCAAGAAGAGGGAAGACTCCCAAACTCTTTCTATGAGGCCAGTATTATTCTAATCCCAAAACCAGGTCAAGACACAACTAAGAAAGAAAACTATAAGCCAATACCTCTGATAAACATAGATGCTAAGATTCTCAACAAAATATTGGCCAACCGGATCCAGCAATACATTAAAAAGATCATAAACCATAATCAACTGGGTTACATCAGTTACATCCCAGGGATGCAAGGATGGAACAACATTTGCAAATCAATAAATGTATTATACCACATAAACAAAATGAAGGACAAAATCCATATGATCACATCAATAGATGCTGAAAAAGCATTTGATAAAGTAAACCACCCATTTATGATAAAAACACTCAGCAAAATGAGAATAGAGGGAACATACCTCAACATAATAAAGGAATAAATGAGAAACCTGAAGCCAACATCATACTCAATGGAGAAAAACTAAAAGCTTTCCCCCTAAGATCAGGAACAAGGCATGGCTGTCCACTTCCTTCACTTTTGTTCAACATCATTGTGGTAGTTCTAGCCATTGCTATCAGAGAAGAAAACGGAATCAAAGGTATCCAAATTGGAAAGGAGAAGTAAAACTGTCATTATATGTAGATGACATAATAGTGTGCATACAAAACCTACTTAACCTAATAAGCAAATTTAGCAAAATAGATGGATATAAAGTCAATATTCAGAAATCAAAAACATTTTTGTATACCAATAATGAAATATCTGAGACAGAAGCTAGAAAACAAACTCCATTTACCATAGCAATGAGAAAAATGAAGTATTTAGGAAAAAACTTAACCAAGGAGGTAAAAGACCTATATTCAGAAAACTACAGAATGTTGAAGAAAGAAATTAAGGAAGATACAAATAAATGGAAGCATACACCATGTTTATGGATGGGAAGAATTCACATCATTAAAATGTCCATACTACCCAAAGCAATCTATAGATTCAATGGAATCCCAATTAAAATATCAATGACATACTTCACAGAAATAGAAAACATACTTCAAAAATTTATATGGAGCCAAAATTGCCCACAAATAGCCACAACAATCTTGAGAAAGAAGAACAAGATAGGAGGCATCGCAATACAGGACATCAAACTATATTACAAGGCTTCTGTAATCAAAACAGTCTGGTACTGGTATAAGAATAGACTTATAGATCAATGGAACAGAATAGAGAGCCCAGAAATAAACCCAGGACTCTCTGGTCAATTAATATTTGACAATGGGGGAAGGAACCTAAAATGGAGTAAAAACAGTCTCTTCAACAAATGGTGTTGGCACAACTGGACAGCCACATGCAAAAAAATAAAACTAGACCATCAACTTATACCATACACCAGAATAAACTCAAGATGGATAAAGGATTTAAACATAAGCAGTGCCACCATAAAGGTCCTAGAAAAAAATATAGGCAGTAAAATTTTAGATATCCTAAGCAGAAATATGTTTCTTGATACTTCTCCAAGGGCAAAGGAAATCAAAGAACAAATAAACAAATGGGACTATATCAAACTGAAAAGTTTCTCTTCATCTAAAGAAAACACCAGCAAAATTCAAAGGGAACCTACTGTATGGGAATACATAATTGTCAATGATATCTCAGGCAAGGGTTTGATATCCAAAATATATAAAGAACTTATGTGACTCAACACCAGGGAGACAGACAGCCCAATTAAAAAAAGAGGCAAACAAACTGAACAGACAACTCTCTGAGGAAGACATAGAAAGGACCCAAAGGCATATGAAAGAATTCTCAACATCACTAGCCATCAGAGAGATGCAAATTAAAACCACAATGAGATTCCACCTCACCCCTGTCAGAATGGCAATCATCAACAAATCAACAAACAAAAAGTGTTGGCGAGGAATTGGGGAAAAGGGAACCCTGGTGCACTGTTGGTGGGAATGCAGGCTGGTGTAGCCACTATGGAAAACAGTATGGAGTTTCCTTAAAAAACTAAAAAGGGAACTGCCTTTTGATCCAGGGATTCCACTACTAGGAACATATCTGAAGAAGCCTGAAACACCAATTCATAAGAACCTATGTACCCCTATGTTCACAGCAGCACTATTTATAATAGCCAAGTGCTGAAAACAGCCTATGTGCCCATCAGTAGATGATTGGATCAAAAAACTTCGGTACATTTACACAATAGAATACTACACAACAGAAAGAAAGAAGGAACTCCTACCCTTTGCAACAACATCGATGAACTGGAGAGTATTATGCTTAATGAAATAAGCCAGTCAGTGAAAGACAAATACCATAGGATCTCACCTGTTACAGGACAATAATGAACAAAACAGACAAACAAGCAAAACAGAACCAGATGCACGAATAAAATGAATAGACTTTCAGTCGGCAGAGGGGAGGTGAGAGGGTGAGGAGGAGGTGAAGAAGGGGAGCAGTTTAGTCAAGGAACTAGCATTGAAGAACCATGGTCATGGACAACAAGTGGGATTGACTTTGTGGGGGAGTGGGTGGGTGGGGAAGGGGACAGAGGGGAGGAAGAAGGTGATGGATGTAATACAGCAACAATAAAATGAAAAACATCAGTAGTAAGATTGAAAAATAAATTTGAGAAAATCTCGTAGAAAACACTACAATAAAGCAAAGATATGGAATATATGCATTTTCTTTCATGTGAGGCTGCAAAAATTTAGTACTTTGCAATATTTTTGGTGACACCACTGAAAGGAGATATATGTATCTGTTAAGAGAATATAGCAGTACAATAATAAGTACTATAAGTAAAGAAAACAGAATTCAGTATAAAGTCCTTAGAGACTACAGAGTTATATAAAAAGGAAATATAATTATAATACACTATATGGTTTAACCATCATAAAAATTTATTTGATCATAATTATAATGAGTAGTGAGAGAATTAAATATAACTGTAATATAACACTATTGGGAGGGTGAGGCAGCAAATATACATTAGGCCTGGAAGTGTACATAAGACAGCCAAATCCTTTCTGTTCATATTTGGAAGTGAAAGACAAAATATAAAACTTCTCTATAAATAAATAGGAGTATTAAATGTTATTTAAAAATATATAGGGATAAATATGAGAAGAAACAGCTAAAAGAGTTTAAATTAACTGTATGTGAGAAATGATAATGAGGATTGTAAAACACTGAATAGTTGATTTTATTTTTGTAACATTGTAAAAGTTCTGATTTTGAAATTGTAAGCATGTAAAACTTTGATGAAAATGAAAGTAGGAAGATCAGATCAATCTGGTAGTGTACTAAGCAGACATGGCTCATCTCTTTGCAAAACCACATCAAAAGCACAACTAAAATATAGAACCACCATCAGCCAGAACCATGAGAAATCTATGGAACTAAGGAAACCACATCCATGGAGACGGTAAGAGGGTCGAAGGCGTGGAATGGGCTCCTCTTTCACCCACACGTGGTGGATAAAAATTTGGGAAGGATATCTCAGGAGCGAGGAGTGCCAACCACACACCAGAGCCCCCCAGCAGAGGATTTTGGTGCCAGCAAAATAAGTCCCCACGACTTCTGGCTGCTAATACCAATAGGGATTGAGTAAGTGAAAGAAACTGCTGGAGCCTCAATCAGTGCCTCTTAAAGAGCACACGGATTTACCCACTTAGACTAACTCACTCTGAAAGCTTGATAGGCACCAGTGGTACACAGGAGAAACTGAAACGTCTGCCATCAAGGTGAGCAAAGGCCATAAACCCTCCTGCCACAGATCAGCAAGCTGATGCCATATCTGAGACTCCATCAATCTGGGTAACTCCGACCTACTTCGGGGATTTTGGGGACCCACCCAAGCCGCTTTTCCAGGTGAATGGCTGGTCTTAGTTCAGGCTCCACAACTTCCTAAATCCTATTTAACAAGCAACAGCTGCCTCAGTGAGCCACAGGCTCCGTACTTAAGCAGCCAGTTTAGATTTGCAGATGGATTCTCCTGGGAATCTACAAGCTGAGCGCAAGGAGCAGCATCTCAGTCTTCTGTATAGCTCAGGCAGGGTGCCCTGGGGAAAACACGAGTGGGCGATGACCCTGCCTGCTCCACCCAGGAAACCCCAAGGCCAGAGCATTCTGTGGACAGCTACAGACCACGTCGGAACACCATCACATTGCCCCTGCACTGCTGATCCTCCACAAAAGACAGAGATCAATAGTCAGTGGTCACAGCCAGTCCTTGCAGCTGACTGTCTTGGGTAAATCCCTCCCATTGATCTGCCAACAGCAACCAAGGCTCAACTACAAGAAGGGGAGTATGCTGCCCACAGAAAGGGCACACCTGAAGTGCCCAGCTTGAGTGATAGGGAAGGCTGTGCCACTGGACCCTTCAGGACACCTACTACATTAGGCCATACTACCAAGTCACGGAGTCAAAGCAGCTTCACCCAATCACAGAAGCAAACACAGGGAGGCTGCCAAATTGAGGAGATAAGAAAATATAGGCCCTGGCTGGTGGCCCAAAGATCGCTGGTTCGATTTCCATCCAGGGCACATAACCAGGTTGCAAGCCAAGTCTCCAGCCAGGTTCGTAGCTGGAGGCAGGTGGAAGGCAACCATACATTGATGTCTCTCTCCCTCTCTGTCTCTCTCCCTTTCCCTCTCTCTAAAAATAATAAATAAAATATTTTTAAAAATCATAAAAATTTTTAAAAAATAATGAGGAGAGAATTAGGAATCTCTGGAACAACTTTAAACATACTAACATCGAATAATAAGGGTTTTAGAAGGAGAAAAGGAAGATCAAGAAATTGAAAACAATGAAAGAAAACTTTTCTAATTTGATATAGGAAATAGACATACACGTACAGGAAGCACAGAGAGTCCCAAACAAGTTGGACTTAAATAAAACTACAAAAAGACATATCATAATTAAAATGTCAAAGTTTAAAGATAAAGAGGGAATTTGAAAAGCAGCAAGAGAAAAGAAGAGTTACATGCAAAGGAGTTCCCATAAAACTCTCAGTTGATTTCTCAAAAGAAACATTGCAGTCAAGAAGGGGCTGGCAAGAAGAATTCAAAGTGATGAAAAGCAATCACTTACAACCTAGATTACTCCACCCAGCAAAGCTATCACTTAGAATAGAAGGGCAGATAAAGTGCTTCCCAGACAAGGTAAAGCTAAAGGAATTCATCATTACCAAGTCCTTATTATATGAAATGTTCAGGGACTTATTTAAGAAGAAAAAAGAAGATCAGAACTATGAACATTAAATTAACAACTCACAACTATCAAGAACTGAATCTGAAAAACAAAAACAAACTAAGTAAACAACTTGAACAGGAACAGAATTGTAGGTATTGGGATCATTGGTAGGGTTATCAGCTGAAAGAGGGAAGGGGGAAAGGAGAAAATGGTGCAGGAATCAAGAAGCATAATTGGTAGGAATAAATAGAGGGATGTTAAAAATAATATAGGGAAGGGTGAAGCCAAAGAATTTACATGCATGACCCATATGCATGAACTAAGGTGGGAGGAATTGCTGGAGGAAAGGGGGAACTAATTGGAGGGGGTCAAACAGAAAAAAAATGGAGACACTGAGCAAAATCAGTAAAACATACTTAAAAAATTTTAAATGAAAGTAAACTTTAAAATGATACTAAAAAGAAATGAATCAAAATGTTAAGAGTAGATAATCTAGAGGGTTTTACACATATATACATACATATATAATTTATATATATATATATTTTTATATACTCTAGGTTATAAAATTTTTCAATGAACCTGGATTACTCTTATAAGCAGATATAAAAGATGAAAAAACTGAGGAAACTTAACAATTGTGATTAAAAATAGCTTATTATTATGAATAAATTATGACATTAAAGATGAATAATTTCTGAAAATAAAAAATCTTAGTACTTAAAATATTTTATGAGGATTAACATGCATGTAAACTAAAAAGCTTTGCTCTTTGTCAGGTGTTTTAAGTGTTGGTAACAGTTAAGCTTTGAAAATTGATTAGATAAGCTGAATAAATGGGTTAGACATTTATAAAATTAACAATTTGATTATAATTTTTCTCTGAACTTCAAAATACTGAATATTATTTTTACTTCATCAGTGTGAAGCATTTTTGTCTAAGTGAGAACAGATGATTTTATTATTAATTCAGAAGATTTTTTCCTTTAATAACATAAACTAAAGTTAGAAATGGGATTTATGAGTTTTACTTCAGTTTTGGCCATATGTTTAAGAAAAGTTATACTTACTCATTAAATATAAAAAGGAATGGTAAGCAAAAGTGTATTTGTCTGACATCTGTAACACATTGGGAAGGGTCTTTTACTATCATAAAGAAACATCTGTTCTCCGTATTGCTCACACAACTAGTTACTAGATTGCCATGTGGAAAACTGTCAGGGCATTGTTCTTCCCCAAATGTCAGTAAGCACAATCATCATTGTTAAATTATATCATTAAATAAATTCCATCCAAAGTTTCCTAAATGATCAGGGTAGCCCAGGATTAAATAAAATAATCATTTACAGGTTATAAATCCAACTGTATTACATGCATCAACTATTTCGTATCTCTCAATAATTCCAACCCCCTTTGAACTATGTTTAAAATGCAGTAGATGTCCAATGAAGAATTCATTGATTCATTAGTAAAATAAGGTTCATTTAAATTATTCCCTTATCTTAAATATACACTGGTAGTTTCCACATTTCTGTATTCATTAATCCTGATCATCATTAATTTTCATTAATATTTCTTTTTAAAAAATATTTTATTCATTATTTTTAGAGGGAAGGGCAGAGAGGGAGGAAACAATGTAGAGAGACATCAATGTATGTTTGCCTTTCACCTGCATCCAGCCACAGACCTGGCTGGAGTCCAGGCTTGAGACCTGGTTTGCAACCTGGTTATGTGCCCTGACTGGGAATTGAACCAGTGACCCTTGAGATCACAGGCTGGTGCCTATCCACTGAGCCACCAGCCAGGGCTCATTAATATTTCTATTAAATAAACTTTAAGTTATCCCAGACTAATAATTTTCTAGGTTCCTACATTTTTTCCAGAAATTATGAAATCCCAAAAACTTAAATAACCCAACATATTTTTTAAAATGTTCCTAGAAAAGTTATTTATTTTGTATGATTAAAATTAATATGTTACATGCACATCAAAACTGGTAAGCTCACTTATTTGATCTTCAAATATCTACTAGCCCTTTAGATGGGCTCTTTTTATTACTGGTATTATGTTTACTTTTTTGTACAATGTCTATTAAAAAATTGCTTTCCTAACATTGAGGAAACCTGGCCTTTACCATTTGGCCTTTGACATAGTTGTAAAGAGCCTGGTATCGCTCTGAACTTACATGAGCAAACTAAAAAGAAAAAAAAAAAAAAGAAAAGAAAAGAAAGAAAAGGCTTCTTTTTTCTCAGTTTTACTAATACTTCAAATATTTCATGTAATTATTTTGTTCAATTTAGTATTACAAAGTTTTATTTTTCATTCACTGTGATAAACACTAAATGATATATAGTCTTTACACTTAGGAAACTCAAACTAGAGCAGGAGGTAGCAATATTAAAAATAATAAACATTGTATATTTTACAAATATATATTGCCTTATTAATATATTGTATGTATAACTTTTTCTTATGGAAATATTCAAGTAGACAGAGATATAAAGAGAGTTGTTTGATGAATCCTCAAAGGTCCATCTACTGGCTTCAACTGTTAATCAATACATGGCAAATTTTGTGTCATCTATAAAACCCCTTCTACCACTTTCAATGTATCACGGGGTTATTTTGCACAGGGTTATTTTGAAGTAAATCTAAGACATAATCATTTTCTCAGTAAATTTTCAATTTATACCCCTAAGAAGGAAGTTATTGTTTGAATAAATTTATTAAAAATATTAATATACTATGCTTAAAAGAACAAGAGCTCTAAAGCTATTTTATCCAAGTAGCTTCATTAGATAACGAGAGAGAAAGATTGATTGATTCTGACTCTTGAGTCCTGCTTTTATGTCTACTTGTTCTGATCTTAGATGGGGAGCAAAGGTCTTTCAAGCCTTTACAACTTTTATAGTTTTTCTCACCCTGTACTTTTAGTCTTACCAGTGGTAATTCCTTTTCATGTTTCTACTGGCCTGTTTCTCTGTCATCTGCACTCCAGTCCTGCCACCAAAGTAAATTACTTGGTCCTTTGGGCATGACTCTCATGTTTCATTTACCCATGAATTTTTTAAAGAAGTGATACCCTTCTAGACCAATAATTCTTAGCAAAAGGAAAAGATGCTCCTAGAGGACGGGGACTTTATTTACCTATACCCATCAGAGACCAGAATAGTAACTGAATTACAAAAACCACTTGCTATATCTTGACTAAGAGAATAAATATGATTTAAGTGTCTCTCTTTTATAGTTTAATTCCCAAAGGGACAAGTTTAACTTGCTTTATATTTCACATGGCATGTGCAGGACTCAATAAATGTCATATTATAATTCTGGGACCATGAGTCACCTATGCCAGACCACAAATAGGGAATTAACCATGCTTTTTCGCTCACCTACTCCTCACTGATTTTAGTTCTTGTTCTTGTTGCTGTCACAGAAACCCTAGACCTACTGTTAAAAATGGAAACCTGCCATCAAATCTTATAATGTTAAAAAAAAAAAAAACCTGGCAGATTTTGTGACAATATATAGCTTGAAATATAGAAACGTCACTTTTTTTTTTTGTTTATTTACTAAAGATGTACTAATTCTAACAAGAGTGTAATTGCACGATATTTTGGCACTTGTTCTAGGACACTGCCTTTCCAATCTGCAGAGAGTGATTGGAAAAACCATAATGTATATTCTGGGTTATGCTAGGAAAACAATAAAGACAATATTATTTTTGGCAAGGGTACAGCAAAATTTTCTTTAAATAGTTACCTTTATCATTACATCATTCAAATGTGTTCATATACAAGAAAATTCTCTCTGTTCATACCCTCTGCCAAGTATTATTTTTTAAAATCCTCACCTGAGGATTTTAGAGAGAGCAGAGGGATGAAAAGAAGTATCAATTAATTGCCTTCTATATGCTCCCCTGACTGGGGAGAGAACCTCCAACCCAGGAATGTGCCCTGATTGGGAATCTAATGATTCCGCTTAGGTTTACTGAGGGGAGTTCCAACCAACTGAGCTACTGAGACACAATGGCCAGGCCCACCTTTCCCTTGTCTAACACTGCTATGTTAGAAGCTATTGCTTTCAGCCACTATTGTATGTACATTTGCGCACATTTTTTTTTTATTATTCTGCTTATATAAAATGTGTGTGTGTTTCTGTGTCTGCATATAACATCTTTGGATTATTTGATAAATTAAAAAGAAAAGCAGCCCTGGCTGGTGGCACGGTGGATAAGGCACCAGCCTGCGAACCCAATGGTCACTGGTTCGATTCCCAGTCAGGGCACAATAACCAGGTTGCAAGCCAGGTCTCCAGGCAGGTCCCCAGATGGAGGCAGGTGAAAGGCAATCATACATTGATGTCTCTCTTCTCTGCCTCTCTCCCTATCCCTCTCTCTAAAAATAATAAATAAAACCTTAAAAAAAAAAAGAAAAAAAGAAAGATAAGGAAAGCTTTTTCTCTGGACAGGTGGCTCAGTTGATCGGAGGATTGTTCCATGTTCCAAAAGTTTGCTGGTTTGATTCCCAGTCAGGGTGAATAGGGGAGGCAACAGATCAGTCTCTCTCGCACATCAATATTTTTTTTTTCTCTCTCTCTCATCCTTTATTTCTAAAATAGAAACAATACATGTATTCCTAATTTTAAACAATTACAAGGAAAAATTAGGAAAATTAAAAGGAAAAGGTTGTATAATTTTCATGTTGTTTTGGTTTGTAAGTAGGACATTAAAAAATACCTGGTGTGCAAGGCATAGGGAGATGATCAAAAGTTATAACCTTCACCTTTTAGGATGAAGAAGTTCTGGAGACCTAATGTACAGCATAATGATTATAGTTAATAATACTGTATTACATACTTGAAAGTTTCTAAGAGAGTAGATCTTAAAAGTTTTAACCACATCAAAAAAAAAAGGTAATTATGTGACGGCATGTAGACATTAGGTAAGCTATAAAGGTAAACATTTTTAATATAAAAGTGTATCAAATCAACTTACACAATATTATATTTCAAATATGTCTTAATACAGCTGGGAAAATTAAAACTTATAGAGACAATGCTACTGAAAAAAACACAAAGCATGAACCATTGACAAAAACTGCAAACTACATGCCCTGTGACAGTTAAATTGAGATAATTAAGAACAAAATTGTCAACAATATATTGATAAAGAAGAGTATACATTTAAATAATATATCACAAAATGGTCAGTTTAAATTTAAACTGGGTATATTTTCTTTCTCTCTCATATTTTAAGTTGAAAATCTTTTATAGTTTTGATATATGACAAGTTATTCTATCCTGTGAAATGTAGTAGGGCTGATAGGCACCCTTTCCAACATTACATAAATATATATGTCTTTTCATAGAAAACAGTTATTCATCCTTTTGGGTAAAATAGACATTATTATGAGCTTATAAAATACTTCACTTAAAATTTTAACTGTATATTAAGAACAACCATATAAAATATTTTACTACAATTTTATTTCAAATGCATAAGAGGAAGAAGTTTTTCATTATATAGAGAAGTAGGCAGCTTGGTAGAAAACATAATTCCCCATTGATAGAGAATCATTATAATTATCCCATTGATAAAGAAAGGGTGAGAGAGGCCCCAAAACTATTTCCTTATCATTACACAGTATAGGACCAGCAAGTATCTGGAAAAATTTCTCCGACATATCTAAATGTGTCCATTTACTAACTGAGGACTACTCTATGCTGAGTTTGGTATCCTCTTCCATGAAGTGCCTACAATAAGACAGTTTCTATGTTCAGTAGAAAAGAGTCAAAAAAATAAAGGCATTAACCTCTGAGGACAAGGAAAAGGGGCTAACCAATAGCCTCTTGAGACATATTTGATGTCAATATTTTCCTGAATAAATTAATTATAAAAATACATATTTTGTGTTATTCAGTAACCTTGATTTAAAATTATAGATATTCAGGGACTATTTTATATTAGCATGATATTATTTTGATTATGTTAAAACAAGTCTTTTTCTTTTACCAATGTATGTTGAAATATTTAATAATGAATAATATGCTATCTGGAACTTTTTTCAAAGTAATCAAATGATAGGTAGGGTATGGGGAAAGGAGAAGTTGAATAGTTGAAGCACAATTGACCATATGCTGATGCTAGTTGACTGATGGATAGGCCCATGGGATTAAGTGTACTTCTCGCTTCACTTTTGTGTTAAAAATGTTTGTAATAAAATATTTAAGTAATATAATATATTCATAAGTTAATGTGTATTTAAAAGTATGCAACATTTAGTAATTTATATTTAAGCTCACAACATTTTAAAGGAGATATTTTTCATTGTGGTTTCACAAGTTTTAATTGGTAAACACTGAATATGATAGTAATAATAAATTTAAAGCAAAGACTTCAACATTTGGTTTTTGGATAGTATGGAATAAAAATATGATCTCTATTTACAATGATAACACAAAAATAAACTTTTCATTAGCTATATTTGATGTCAAATTTATATCCAAAAGGAAGTTTATCTGTTTTTAAAATTTCTTTGTTTTTAACAGTTTCTAACAGAATTCAGTACATTAACAATGTAAAATGTTAATGTGTTTTAATGCTTCTATATACTATAATAGAGTAAAACATAAAATAATCTTTAGAAGTTAGGATTATAAAAGTGGAACATATTCATAAAAATAATCATTTTCATAATAATTTATAGTCTGAATTTTTATGAACACAGAAATGTTTAAAAGTACACAAAATATATGGTCATCATAACTTCAAAGTAACCTGAGTTTTTTTTTCTTTTTACAATTTGAAGTTTGAACATAATAAAGATTAAATCTCAAGATATATGTATAGATATAAGTACATTACATGGGGACTATTTATTTATTTATTCATTTATTTCATGGCCAAGAAGGAACCTTAACTCTTTGGGTTCTTGGTGAGTCCTGTATCAGTCTTCAGTGAACTGCAACTTGTGAGATAATGCGTTGTTTATACACTATAAATCTATTTTCAGTGATAGGGAAATGTGGTAGATAATGGATTGTTTATGATTTGGAAATCTGTTCAGTGAGCTTAAAACTCATCACATAATGGACTGATTATGAATTCTAAATCAATAATCAGTGAGCTGGAACTCTGTTAGATAATGGGCTATGTATGAGTTATAAATCTGTTTTTCAGTGAACTGGAAACATGTTAGATAATGGGTTGTTTCTGAGCTGTAAATCTGTTTTAGTGAGTTGAAAACATGTTAGGCAATGGATTGTTCCTGAATTGTAAATCTGTTTTTTAGTGGACAGAAAGCCTATTTAGTAAAGGATTCTTTATAAATCTGTTTTCTATGAGCATGAAATGTTCTAGACTAATAGATTTGTTTTAATTAGAAGATCCCACTTTACATTATTAGAAATATGTTACCTAATAGATTCTTTATGTGTACTAGATCTATATTTAAGCAATTTAGATATATGGCATGAAATTATGGTGTTTACATAAGCATTGTAACTTTCATCTATTTTCAGCATGTTGCTGTCTGTTGAATAATGCTTCTACTTGATTATGGGTAATGGAGTGAAAAGCTACTACAGGTCTGTTTTCCATGATATGGAGCCAGACTGGTTAGAAGTATATTGAGATTTGTTCATTTTTAACAGTTATCAAGTTGCCCTGGTACTCAAGACATGCTATATAATATAAAAATCACAAATTCTAGCTTCAATGGACTTACACAGATATGTGTCATATAAGAAATGAATACTGCCTTTAACATGAGCTGAGATACAACAAAAGAAATTTGAAATCTCAGTTGGAAAACAATACAGAGAAAAAATAAAAATGAAATAAAATGTAAAAATAATGTTTAAATTTACATTCAAGTCAAAAACAAAAATGAAAAATTGTTAGAAATAGATTAGTGAGATGATAGTCACTGAATGAGGGACAGGTAGGAAATAAAAGTTAACAATCAAAAAAAACCATTTTTTCATAAATTAATTTCCAACCTCTTGATAACTTTTCAAAATATCAAATGCTATCTAATGTTTCATATTTGTGAAGTTACTATTCAGGTTTTAAGGAAATTATGGAAAATAAACACATATCCTATTATTAGACATTATGAAAACTAATGCTTTAGTGATTTGACAAATACTCATACTTTTAAGAAATTATGTCTTATTAGAAATCTCTAAAAAACTACCACTCATAAATGTCCCATATCCTTCCCTGAAAACTTACAAATAAGTAAACAAATTTTTGCTCTGCAAAGATAGATTTTTTGAACTTTTATAGAAATTTCTTCTAGGGTTAGTTTTTGTATTTATAAATAATATGATTATATCTCACTATTTTTGATTAATTTTAGACAACTTCTGTTTGGGTACATACCTGTAGTTCTATACTTTCTATATGTTAAATATCAATTACGTTCATTGCCGAGCCAAGTATTGTACTGTAATTGTGTTTCCCTCCTGTTTTTTATTTTCCTGTAGTTAAAAAACTGTCTCTTTTTATACTTACTTTATTTTCCATGTTACTGCCTTTAATGCTTTATAAATGGTACACCAGTTAAACATAAAATTATATTCAAGGTGACCACACAACATGAAATCTATCAAAACTATTTTTTCCTTTGAAGTGCTCCCTTTCATAGACCCTGAACTTTTCCTTTGACCTGGAGCCAGGAAGGATGCCTGATGAACTTTTTATGTTGAGATAAACTTTTGTTTTTTTGTATGTGTTATACGAGATTCTCTTGAAGACCATGTCTTTTTTGCTTTTGTTTTTGTTTTCCTTTGTTTTATTTTATTCTCTTACTAAGTGAACATTTTCACTAAAACTTCTTGGTGATCAATCAATCAAGGTTGTCTAGAAAAGTTTTGCATGGACTGACTACTTGGTCAAGTATAAAATTCTAATCTGAAATTCTTTTTCTGGATTTTGAAAGAAATACTCATTCTGAGTCTTGTTCCTCAATATGAAATTATTATTTTCTGTATAGACACTCATGAACTCATTATTCATATTCAGAATTTATTTTATTTTCACTGTAAGTGCTGAGATTTTATAGTATGGAGAACCATGTCCTTTAGCCCTTAAATTTTTTGTATATTTTATCACTTTTTTTGGTCATATATTAGGTTTCTTGCATGAAAGCATCGTCTATTTTATTTTTCTTTTGATTTCTACTGATATTTCTTTCCTTCAATTTTGTAAGCATTTTCACAAATTTAATTTCCCAAATTTTCAATTTTTCTCATATACTTGACTCCTCAAAGCTCTTCCTTTGTTTACTGATCTATTTTACAAATATCTGTTGATATTTTTACACACATTTTCCTGGAATGTCTTAGTTACATTTTTAAATATTTCTACCATTTTCTGTTTCTTCATTTTCTATAGCTAATTTTTTGCATGGGTTGCTTTGTCTTGGATTTTCTCTTTAATATTTGACACATTCTCAAATATCTAGTGATATTTGGCTATTTATATTTAAGTGCTAGTTATTAAAAGCTGATCAGAAGGTCTTTGTCAAGTATGTTTTACACAAGGTGCTTAGGCCTTCTCCTTCAAGATCTTAAATAGCAATATCCTGTTTGTTTGGAAAAAATTTGCCTGTATTCTACCTGAACCTGTAGCCAACATCACATGTAGAAAAATGAGTGAAAATAGACTTGGAAAATTTAAATATATATATTTTCAACCATTATCTAACTTCTGTAAAATCACAGCCCCCTACTCAGGAGATTCTCAGAAGTTATTCAGGAGAATGAGTTCACTTCTTGTTCCTACCTTTCTCTCTAGGCATTTTTAATAGAGATTTCCTCTAATTTGTTAGAGCTTTAATTGACATTTCCATTTGCTGCCTTCTAAGTGTATTATTTCTCATCACTGTTTCTCTTTGTCTTTTTGTTTATGTTTTTGCTACATTCATTTTTTTCTCTCATATCAGTTGCATTTAAAATGAGTAGATAAATGGTGCTGCTAATTCTGATTTGTTAATAATGTCACACTTAGGTCTCCTCACCATGCTTTTGTTATATACTAAGTCTCTTTCTATGAAACCTATTGCTTCTTATATCTTCTCATGATCAGAAATAAAACTTGATTTAATGAATCAATGCATGTACTCTTGTATAGAAATATTTAAATCATATAGCAATTATTATTAAGAAAGGGTTGGCAAGAAGTATTCAAAATGATGAAAAGCAAGGCCCTACAACCTAGATTACTCTATCCAGCAAAACTATCATTTAGAATGGAAGGGCAGATGAAGTGCTTCCCAGGCAAAGTACACCTAAGGATGTTTATCATTACCAAGCCCTTACTATAGGAAATGTTAAAGGAGTTTATTAAAAAAAAAGATCAAAATTATGAACATAAAAAAGGCAAAAAATCACAACCAACAATAACTGAATCTAAAAAACAAACTAAGCAGACAACCATAACAGGAACAGAATCATAGATATGGAGATCATTTGGAGGATTATCAGCTGTGAAGTGGGGAGGGAAAGAATGGGAAAAAAAGGTACAAGGATGTAGAAGCATACTTTGTAAGTACAAAATAGATAAGGAGATATTAAGAACAGTATAGGAAATGGAGAAGCCAAAGAACTTACATGCATGAACCATGATCATGAACTAAAGGGAGATTGCTGGAGGGGAGGAGATATAGGGCAGAGAGGGACAAAGAGAGAAAATTGGGCCAATTGTAATGCAATAATCAATAAAATATATTTTTTAAAAAGAAAAAATAAATGGTGAATAACTATCAACAGCTTAGTTACCTTCTCAAGTATCTATCTCAATGTTTTTCTCTTAGCAATTCAATCTTGCAGTCACTAGGTATAGAATCAATATTAAACATACTAAAAAGTGTGAAATAAAAAACAAGATAGATCACTCCACTTTTTTTTTTTTTTTTCCCAAACAGATGCGATTAGTACACTGGGTGGTTATCAATAATATAGTTGCATTATTAGTGTTTTAATTAAGACTACAAGCAAGTACAGAGAGACAGTTATTTGTAAAATTTTCCACTGGAATGAACATAGGGATACATATCTTTTTGAATACATGTTTTGGATATTTTTGTATGTATTCTCAGAAGTCAAAACACTGGGGTTTAAGGTAGTTCTATTTTTAATTTTTTGAGGAAACTCCATACTATTTTCTATAGTGGCTGCACCAATTTGCAAGGGTTCCTTTTTCTCCATATGCTCCCCAACACTTGTTGTTGATTTACTAATGATGGTCATTCTGACAGTTGTGATATCTCATTGTGATTATAATTTGTATTTCTCTTAGTATTAGTGACATTGAGCATTTTTTCATATATCTATTAGCCATCTGTATATTTTCTTTGGAAAAATGTCTAATCAGGTTTTCTGTCAATTTTCAAATTGGATTGTTTGTGGGGATTTTGTTTAAAGATTTTATTCATTATTTTCAGAGAGAAGGACAGGGAGAGAGGAAGAAAGAGAGAGAAATATCAATGTATGGTTGCCTTTCACATGCCTCTAGCTACGGACCTGCCTGGAGACCTGGCTTGCAACCTGGTTATGTGCCCTGGCTGGGAATGGAACCAGTGACCTTTGGGTTCGCAGGCTGGCACCTATCCACTGAGCCACCAGCCAGACTGCGATTGTGTGTGTGTGTGTGTGTGTGTGTGTGTGTGCGTGTGTGTGTGAGTATGTGTGTGTGTATGTGTTGAGTTATATGAGTTCCTTATAATTTTTTAATATTAATCCCCTATCAGGTATATCATTTGCAAATATGTTTTATAGTTCAGTAGGAGGTCTTTGTTTTATTGATCATTTCATTTGTGCACAATCTCTTTCAGCTTAATGTAGTCCAGTTTGGTTTTTTCTTTTGTTTCAATTGTCCAGGGAGATGGAGCATAAAAAATATTTCTAAGAGCAATGTCAGAAATTACTGTGTATGTTTTCTTCTAGGAGTGTCTTTATAATAGCCAAAGTATGGAAACAATCTAAGTGTCCATAAGTTGACAAATAGGTAAAGAACAGGTGGTACACATATAAAATGGTATAATACTTGGCCATTAAAAGAATGAAATCTTACCATTTTTGATAACATGGATGGACCTAGAGAGTATTATGCTAAGTAAAATAAGTCAGACAAAGGCAAATACCATATGACCTCACATACATATAGAATCTAAAGAACAAAATAAATAAAACTGACACAGACTCATAAACACAGATAACAAAATGAGGACTGCCAGATGGAAGAGTGTTTGGAAGATTGGGTAAAAAAAATCAAAAAATTAAAAAGTTGAAATTGGTAGTTACAAAATAGTGAATGGGATATAAAGTACATCATAAAGAATATAGTCAATAGTATTGCAATACCTATATATGGTGCCAGGTGGGTAGTAGAATTACTGGGGAAGATCACTTTGTAAGACATAATTGTCTGACTGCTATGTTGTATACCTGAAACTAATTTAAGTAATAGTGAATGTTAACTATAATTGAAAAATTAAAAAAAAAATAGTTCATAGGAACTTGCTGCATTATATCTTACAACTTCATGCATGTATATCTACAAATATTTCAATAAAATTATAATTAAAAATGTAAAATTAAATATCCTGAAAAATACTTTAATATATAAAAAATTTTGTTCACTCAAGTAAATCCTATCAGCAAGCAATATTCAGTGTTTTGAGATAATTCCTCTCTGACAATTTTCTACTACTTTAAAGTTTTAATTAGAAATAAGTTTTACATCATATTACTTCATACATATGTATATGAATATACATGTATATGAATATATTCACAGGGGAAAGACTAGGTTTACTGGGACTATAGTATTACATTTGTTTGGAGAGGAATCATAGCTCAGTGGGCAGCAAGTGCATGCTGGGCAAGTTTAGAGAAAGAGTAGGGAAGGCTTGGTCTCCTTTGGAAAATGGTCCTGGTTTGACAAATTATCAAAAAGTCTTCTGCACCTCAATGTATCAAACAGACATTTCTCATACATATTTTAAATGCATATCATGCTTCTTTTGATACATCAAAAATGTATTTCTTATATTTATACTGTTGCCAATTGTGATAACACAAAAATTCAATAACTTATATTTTATGTTATATAAAATTAAAATATTAGAAATACATTCTAAAATATATAAGTAATTGAAGCAGTCCATATAAGTAACCTAGATCATTATCTGAATTACTTTATCATTTATTCCTTAATATTGTTTTAAAAACTTAGCTGTGACTATAATTGACCAAAATAAAGATTCACAATAACAATGTTTATTTTAGTATAATTTAGTATATTTTTTAAAAGTAAAAGAAACTGGAAGCAAAGTGATTAGTTATCAACAAAAGAATTCATAAAGTATGGTACATTAATAATTTATAATATCACTTGGCTATTAAAGAAAATAAATATTAATTCCTTTAACTATAATTATGAGAGTATTTCTTGAAAAATAAAATTAGAGATTATAAGTAGGAAGAACAAAATTGCCCACAGTTTTTATTTGTATAGCTTTGTAAATATAAGCATAGGCTTTTATATAACTTATGTTTTATATGTTAAGAAAAGTTACTTAAAAATACATATCATGGGCTTTCTTGAAATAAAAGAGTTATAATGTAAGCAAATTAAACATGAAGAACAGAGAAATCCAGCAAATAAATTACAATAACATGATATAGAATTAGATGAAGATACATTTTTATAAATGACAGAGAAAAAAAGAGTTAATTTGAGATATTATCAAAAGTCCTGGGAATTATCTCTTGCTGATATGAACAAAAATAGAGTTTAGCAGTGAAAGAATGCCATTTTTATTGGAATCAAGGTAATTTTTGTACAAATAGAATCAAACACAAAAGATTATACAAATGTTATAATATTTCCAATTGTAAACTATTTTTGTCTTGGCATTGATTGTAAGTAAAATTTGTGAAATGTAGCCTTAAGTCTAAAATACCACTTTTCAGAAGTAACTGCATCGCTGTGTGGAGAAATTTAGAAATTTTTGCACATATAAAGAGAAAATTGCCAAACGTTATTTATTGATTTCAGTGAGGAGTCTTACTGAAATACTTTAAAATAAGAAAGTATTAGCCCTGGCTGGTGGCTCAGTAGATAAGGCTCCGGCCTGCGAACCCAAAGGTCGCTAGTTCGATTCCCCAGCCAGGGCACATAACCAGGTTGCAAGCCAGGTCTCCAGCCAGGTCTGTAGCTGGAGGCAGGTGAAAGGCAACCATACATGGATGTCTCTCTCCCTCTCTGCTTCTCTCCCTACCCCTCTCTCTAAAAAT
>PVIW01005271.1:0-67182 GCA_004026585.1 Noctilio leporinus | reverse complement strand
ATATGTTATCAGCCAATTTGCATTTTTGATATTTGATTTCCTGCAACATGTTGAAAATTCAAAAAAACCCTTACTAAGGTACATAAAATACACTTTATGGTAACTTACAGACAATTTTACCTAGACCATGTTAGAAATGTGCTGGTCATTACCACCATCATTGAGTATTCAACACAGTGGCATTTAGAAGAATTAAACTGCTCTAGAGACTCCGGCCAGCTTTCAAACATACTACATACTGCCAGCACTGTCAAACATTATGCCACTTAAAAGGGGTGGAGTGCGGGTGGTAGCCAAGGGTAGCATGAGAAACTTTTTTCAAGTGAAAATTGTTCCTAATGTCTGAAAATAGAAATAACTTCCATTTTGGCAAGTTAAATTTGCTAGTTTGCCAACCATCCAAAAAAAAAAAAAATTAAAAGATTCCCAAATTCCTCAAGATTGAGTATTATCTAGTAAAAGAAGATGGTAATACATTGAAAATAGTCACTCATGGGGTTTCCTCTTTAACTATTTTCTTTCCTTTTTTTTAAATGATTTTTTAAAAAGATTTTATTTATTATTTTTAGAGAGAGGGGAAGGGAGAGAGAGGCGTAGAGTGAGAGAGACATTAATGTGTGGTTGCCTTTCACCTGTCTCCATCTGGGGACCTGGCTGGAGACCTGGCCTGCAATTTGGTTATGTGCCCTGGGTGGGGAATTGAACCAGCAACCTTTGGGTTCGAAGGCCAGCCTCTTATCCACTATGCCACCAGCTTAATTATTTTCCCCAGGTTTAAAACCCCAGAAAAGAAGGAAGAAAAATCGAAACAAAGCATATAAAGATGGAAGAATACCTATTCTTAAGAAATTAGCAAGGCATCTATAGCATATTTGTAGCCTCATCATAATGATATGTAATAATGCAAAAGGCAAGAACTATTTCCCTCACTGTAGGAGCTTATTTAAACAAGAAAAACTGATTTTACTGTAATCAAAGCATGCACTATTGAGAAAGAGACAAATGAATTTACAGTCCCCCTAGTAACATACTATTGCTGTTTAGCTCTATGTTTAAGCTGAAATATATTCAAAATTCTTACATTCTAAGTTGTTAAATTGCTATGCAATATATTTCCCTGATAAGCCACTATATTATCACTGATTTTAAATTTTGATATCTGGAATACACTTTCTTTAAAAAGATTAATCTCTTCTGATACAGTTTCCATAGAGCAAATACAAACTTCGAAAATAATCACTTTCAGATTTAAACAACCAAATCAAGTCTAACTGTTTGATAAGAATCAATACTTTGCATATTTGCTCCAGAGACTAAAGAGCTTTTGAATCAGGATCTAATTAATGATTTTAACTACTATTGCAGTGCATGAGAATAACAGGGAAGTTTGTTTACATGTTTTATTCTAAGAGACGGTCATGTTATGAGATAATCTGATAATGTCAAAGTGCAAATGCCTTATTTGAACATTATTTTTATTCATAGAAATTTGAATTAAGTTGTCAAATATTTATTTCTCCCTTGAAACCTAAAATAGCATAAAAATGTGGTAACTGAAGATTCATTCATATTTAATAATCCTGTAAGAAACTCTCTTTCAAAGTAAAATGGTTTTAGAATTCACACTGTAAAATGAATTAAAATTTATACCTGGCCCAGTATTTTTCTCCAATTTAGACTCTTACTAAATAAGCAAGCAACCAACCACATTTATAACTGTGACATTACTATTCTACCAAATCAAACTTCTAATAAAACATTAAACACTTTCAAAAATGTAAGTCAGTATTTTCCCCTTGTCCCATGGCATACCTCAGTGGCTACTTGTGCTCATTATCTTTAATTGACATATTTGAAATATGGCTCCATTGCTGAGTCTCATAGGAACTAAACGAAAATATATTTCAATTTAAGGGCCACACAACTACCTCCCTGAGAAAACCACCTTACATGTGGGTTGTGCATACATGGTGGCAAATTCTCCGCTAAGCAAGAAAATTGTATTACTTGTAGATACTAGGATGCTACCATAGATGTTCATATAAAGTTACTGGAGGGGTTTTCTTTCTAAGGATAATTAAAAAAATTTTTTTTCTAGGTAACCTACTCAAATCATGAGTTTTCCACTATACTGCTTGCTAATGGCTGCTGGCAATCATTTATCTTGCACACATAGACTTTTTTCTTAAGTCTTAAAGAATCCCACGCCATACTCTAGCAGCAAACTAAACTTATTCCGAAGAATCACTTCAGTGGAATATAATATTTTAGTATTATCCGTTTATTTTACTCACACACACACACACACACAAATAAATAATTGCATCCCATAATACAGGGGTCTGTGGGGTGCAGGGAGAGTAACTTGATGTGAGATCTGTGAAGACAGAATGTGTTAACTCTTGACCATTCTGGAAATCCTTTATCTTAGTTCAGTTATAAACCAAAAAGCAAGATATCATAAAAATATCTCAAGGCTTAATGATGCCACTTGACATAGGACTAATATTTTATTATGATATTTGTTATTGCTTGAGTAAGAAGATGGCAAGGAAGATATTTATATAACAACCTCATGGTCAGAAATTGTAAAATTTAGTCATGCCTCCTGAGGTCATCAAGAAACCATTTACAGCAATTGTTTTCACAAAACAACTCATCATAAACTTTACTGCAAAATCTTGGCTTTAAGACTAGAACTACTTTAAAAACTTCTTCTAAATTGTTGACTTTTTCTGTCATTCTGCACAATGTCTTCTGAGCATTTTAACAAGGAATATAGTTTTGAGATGCAGAATTGAAAAAAAACAACACTAATAAAACAACACGAACAAACAAGAAAACCCTTCACGATTTGCCATAGAATTACCTCCTGCCAGAAACAAAGTCTCTAATAAAGCTAGCAGTACTCTTCCTAATGCACCAAACTGCCAACTCTTTCTCCCTTGAGTTAAGGCAAAACATTTCTTACAAGTGCCTTGCTCAAATGCACTTAGATAGAGCATATTTATTATTACATTTTCAGAAGAACTTTGGATTCTAAGACCAATGGTGTGTTTAATACGAGAAATTAGATAGGGCTGGTGTTCCAGAAAATAAGGCATCTTGGCATGCTGTGGTCCTAGATTACAGCTGCTCCCACCCACGAGAAACACTGCTTGTTTTGCTTGCTGTTACCACTATGCCTGAGACAGAGCGAGCAATTAGTATGAATTGAATAAATGCAGGAAAAAAAAAATGCAGTGTAGCAAAGCAACTTAGTTAAAACTATATATATATATACAGTCCTACCCTCACATATACTCTTCTGATAGCATTCATCCTGTTATATTAGTCAAAAATGGATCATTTAGGCTTCATCTATCCTGAAGAAAACTAATGTTTAACTAAAGGGCAACTGATACCTAAGTGTAAGCTCTTGTTTTACACAAACTTATTACCTTATAGTTACAGAGGTCAAAAGTCCAAAATCTGTATCACTGGACTAAAACTGAGGTGTATACTGGTTTGCATTTCTTCTGGATGAAACTCTAGAAAAATATTCTGTTTCCTTGCCTTTTCCAGCCTCTCAGGATCATCTCTATTTCTTGTCCTCTTCCATGTTCTAAGTGCTTCACCCCAATTTCTCCTCCATTCCTATTTCTGCTCTCTGTAACTCTCATCTTTCCGTCTCTATTTTGTAAAGAAACTTCTTGTTACATTGAGCTCATTAGATAATCCAGGATAATCACTCCATTGTGAATTAATAATGATGAGCTGGATACATCAATATCCATTTTTCTTTAGTATTAAGCAAAGAAGTTAAAAATAATTAGCACACTTCATGTTTTGGGAATCAAGACAAAAATTAATTCAGCAAACTTTCTGCATTGTGATTTTGTCAAGACAGCCATGAACTACCCCCAGTGGCTACCTCAGACTGAGTTAAGATTCCCTTAATTTTACAGTCAAAACTGCTGGTTGATGACTGGAATGGTTTTGGCTAGGCACTGTGGTAAGCACACTGTTACCATTATTTTCATTAATCCTTAACAAACTGTTAGTTGATACTAACATTTTCCATAATTTTCAATTGCTGCTTATACAGATTGATTATAACAATGAGCATAATGTGTACTTAAATTGAAGTTTCATTTATTCAAATATCCATGTTTTAAATTTTAACAAAATTAACTTACCAGATATTTCTAAATATCGATGAACATAATAATTATAAGTGAATGATATGACCCTGATCTGGATAGCACCAAAATGAATAAAACAAATGTATAAAAACCTGTTTTTTGACAACAAAGGGAAACATTTAGATATCATATTCAAATATTTAAATATTATTTTTACTTCTTGAGAAAAAATCTTAGTCCTACAATAACACATAAGATGCTATTGATCTGGTGAAACTGAAATGGCAGTGCTGAATGAAATGGTTTGCTCTGCTTACTGTATGTGGAAAGCTTAGCTACAAAGGACATAAATAATGAGAAATCAAGACTCTATAATATAAAGTGTGTATCTATCTCAACATTAATAAATAACAATGTTGACTATTGATGATAGTTACCAAAAATGTTACTTGGCTTATGGCTCATATTTTCAATGTTAACAATTTTTGCAAGTATTTTATATATAAATAGCATTACTTCTCACTTCGCAAATGAAGAGCATTAGAAATGCTGAATCAGATATTCCCATTATATTTAGCATATGGTAAATGTACCATAAATATTTGGGGAACAAATAAAATAAAAGTCAAAAGAAAGATTCAATAAATAAATATTATGTATTAATTTACTCACATCTAAGGTCAAGATGTGACCTTATGTTAATAAAACTATTCAGTGAAATAAAACACTAAGATTTTCAAGAATCAATGCATTGTAATTTATATAGATTTCTAAACCTGACGTAAGGTACTTCTGCTAAATAGATGAACTCAAGTAAAAATATACTATTACTTATGAAATGGTAGAGTCTTTAATATTTCATTTCAAATGAGACTAAGCACATTCTGGTCTTGGTAAGTACTAAAAGAATACTTGAGAAATTGAATTAAATAAGGCAATAATAAAAATAATAATTTTAACATTAGAGTTTATAGGAAAGTGATAATTTTAGACTGTAACATTATCTTGTGCAAAACTATTATATTACTTGACATCTATAATTCTGTCCCCTCAGTCGAATATAAGAAAATATTAAATTCAGGCAAAGCTCATCTTTTGTGAAGATAATTCAAATCCAGACACAAAATTCATTTCTCTCTTTACTACCAAACCAGTCACTATCACAAGAAACTCAATAATAAAGAAGCACTAACTATATATTCACCAACTAAGATAAACACTGATATTGATTCAATTCATATGCTACATCCAAGATATTTTATGCACAAGGAAACAAGAATGACATATGGAGTTATAAAAATAAACCATAGTCTGAAGTCTCTTATTTTAATTTTATTTTTTTAAAGATTTTATTTATTATTTCCAGAGAGAAAGGAAAGAAGAGAGGCAGAGAGGAGGAGAGAAACATCACTGTATGGCTGCCTTTCATCTGCCTCCAGCCATGGACCTGGCTGGAGACCTGGCTTGCAACCTGGTTATGTGCCCTGGCTGGGGAATCAAACCAGCGACCTTCTGGTTCGCAGGCCAGAACCTTATCCATTGCGTTACCAGCCAGGGCCTCTTTTATTTAAAAAAACCCACATGTTGCTAGATGTTTGTAAAATATAAATGTTTGTTGCCTTAATATTGTTCTCAGAAAATATTAATAAGCTGACCCATAAGCAAAAGTCATCAACTTATGCTTATGCCTACTGGTCAGCATGACAGAAATGGCAATTCTGATCATTTAGTCCATGAAACCTTTTTAAACATCCTGGCTGGCCAAGATTTCATCTAACTCTGGGTGCCGGCAAAATCATGTTCCCACTCATACCACTCATTTGTCATGCTATCTTGTAGTTATTTCTGCTACAAAATTCTCCCTACTACCTTGTATTTCTATGAGGGCAAGATTCCTTACTTTGGAGACTAGTTACTCTGCCCTAGCAACTCTGCAGCCAGGTTTCCAACTGCCCAAAATGCATGTGTGACAACAGTCAACACAGTTCTCTGCAGGCTGACAACAGTCTGGCTTGGAAATCAACTGATGGACAAAGCGGTGTATTCTCTCCTACCTCTCAAACAATAAAGGCAAGGCACTATTTCAGTTAAAGAATAGCAATATTATAATAAAACTAGTTGCAAATCCGTTGTAGAAACTGTGGAAGGAACACTAATCTCTGGTTTGAGAGAGTGGTGTGTGTGTGTAACATGAGAGTATTGAGTAAAATACCTGGGGTATGAAGTGTGAACACAAATTAACCGAATATGAGAGGCAGTGCAGAACATTGGTTAATAGTAGGGATTCTAGAGCCAGGAGACATAACTGGACTGAACCCAGTCCCCCCCTCACTGTTTGCCACTTTACAAGCTATGTCCTTGGGCAAATTAGTTACTTTTCTTTGCTTCAATTTTCTCTTTTAGGAACATGTGTTCATTTCTTCATTACTCAATAATTACTCAGCTTCTACTTTTCCTTTCTTAAGTTTAGTACAAATCTCAGAGGGTTAGTGAAGTTCAATGAGTTAATAGTTATTTTGTAGAATAGTGCCTAGAATTTAGTAAGCAATTAGCATAAACCAATCTGAGCTTTTGCCCACATTTTCCTTAATTGACTCATTTTCTTTAAAATGACATTATAAATTAGTATAATCTGGCCAGCCTGAGAAATGACCACTATAGTATACAAACATTTTGAAAAACAGATGTGATTCTCCCCTCAAACTTTCAAATACTGCGAATAAAGAAAGTAGAGGGTCCCTAAGGAAAGAGGCTTCTGTGGGTGAAGAGAACTTAGGGCCCCACAGTCCTTCACTCATCTCACATTATTTATTGAACATACTCACCTGATAATAAGTGTTCTAGGCACTGTAGAAGTTTCTCTTGGGACTACATGATAGAACGCTCTCTTGGTCTAATAATAGAATATGCTTATGTGAGTAGCAAAAAAAAAAAAAAAAAAAAAGTGGGGTTGGAGATGGAAAACCAATAGGAAGTGATATATTCAAGATGACAATCAAGGCCTATTTATAGAAGCATTTAATTTTCCAAATATCTGAATACCCTCTGCCCACCACCCTTTGAACCTTGGAGAACTGCTGTTAACTTACTTGGTTGAGTCACCACATGGGAACAATACTAAAGCAAAACTGAAAAAAAAAAATAGAACAAACAGGAAAGAAACAGAGTCATAGATATTAGGAAAATTTTGATATTTGCCTATGGATGGGAGTTTGGAGAAAAGAGCACAATAGAGTCAAGTGTTATTGAAAATTGTGGGGAGATGGATGAGTGCATAAAGGTATCAATAATAATGATATCCTTGTCAAGAAAGATTATATGAAAAAGAAGGAAAAGGTTTAAAGTGCTTAAGGAAATAGAGAGAAACAGTGGTGTGTCCTTGAAGAAAAGTGTTGGTGAAAACTTTGTCAACATGTCAGTAAATGTCAAATTATATATTGCTAACTCTACTCTGTAGAAATCTTAAAAAGCTAATGAGGTTTGCAGCAGTTCACATTGATTTGAACATATTAAGTATTTTGAGAATTCTATTCTGCAAGAGTTACAATCTAAGCCGTATACTACTATACTATGTCATAGTGTTGTAAATAAGGCTAACTATAAAACATTTTTGAAATATAACCTATTTAGCTTTAATTATGCCACTTTTAAAACTATGTAAATTAAATTCAATTGAGAAAAAACTGTTCCAGAAAGCATATTACATAACGGTATGTTTTAATAATTCTTTGAACATTCTCTCTCTTCTCTCTCTCATCTCTCAATCCTTCCTTCCCTCCCTTTCTCCCTCTCTCTCTGAGAATATTTTTAAAAATTTTAATGGTTTTATTATATCCATCTCCTTTTTCCTCCCCTCTCTTCCCTTCCCCAACCACTCACTCTCCCCAAAGCCAATCCCACTTGTTGTCCATGGTTCTTCCATGCTAGTTCCTTGACTCTCTGAGCATTTTTAATAAGTTATAGTACACTGTAAATCTCAGAATAGCAAGTAGAATATGTATATAATACTTCTTGATTTTTGGAAACTTTATTCTTGCAGCAAAACCTAAAAAACCAGAGCACATTTAAACATGTATATGAAATGAATTATCTTGCTCCTTCAAAAAGTAACAGGCAACTTCACTGCTATAAATTATATCCATCTTGTAAGAGGAACCTTGGATTTACTTCTGTCCTTGCCTATTTCCACAAGTGCCTTTACTGTTTTCTCAAGAATTTTGAATTCATCATCCAGCCCTTTAAAGACCTATTTATAATTCATGGTACATTGATTTCATCTCATGAATTTACACCATAAATCTCTCAAAAGAAAAGGAAGGTCTTAATATGTATACTTTCTTTTATTACTTCCCATGGAAAATACCTCTTCTAACTCTACATCACATATATTTTTTTCTTAGTTGCCATTTATAACTTCATTGTTCAAGTCAAAACTACAAAAAATGTTTTTTACTTACATTGATTATAGAAAAATGTGAGGGGATTAAAGTGACTTTATAGCAACTAATCATGAGGGACTTGTTAGAAAAATTGAGCATTATTTGAGCTTAATCAGAAAAAGTTTATACTCTTGGCAACAGAATTTCTTTAGTGACAAATTTAGATTGATGTATAGCTCATGTGCAAAGCCAGATAACAGATAGTATCACCACACCTCGGTACTGCTTATCAAGAAATATATATATTTTTGGATATCAAACCCTTGTCTGAGGTATCATTGGCAAATATGTTTTCCCATATAGTTGGTTCCTTTTTAATTTTGCTGGTGTTTTCTTTAGCTGAACAGGAATTTTTCAATTTGTTTATTTGTTCTTTTATTTCCTTTGCCCTTGGTAAAGTATCAGTAAATATATTTCTGCTTAGGATATCTAAAATTTTACCTCCTATATTTTTCTCCAGGACCTTTATGGTGACACTGCTTATGTTTAAGTCCTTTAGCCATCTTGAGTTCATTCTGATGTATGGTTAAGTTGGTGGTCTAGTTTTATCTTTTTGCATGTTGCTGTCCTGACACCACTTGTTAAAGAGACTGTTTTTACTCCATTTTAGGTTCCTTCCTGCTTTGTTGAGAATTAATTGACCACAGAGTCCTGGGTTTATTTCTGGGCTTTCTATTCTCTCAATGGTAAATAAAGACCATTGATCTTTATTTCTATTCTTATGCCAGTACCAGACTGTTTCAATTATAGTAGCCTTGTAGTATAGTTTGATACCCGGTATTGTGATTCCTCCTACTTTGTTCTTCTTTCTCAAGAATGCTGTGGCTATTTGTGGGTGTTTTTGGCTCCATATAAATTTTTGAAGTATTTTTTCTATATACACCAGGGAGATAGACAGCCCAATTAAAAAATGGGCAAAGGACCTGAACAGACAACTCACTGAGGGAGATATACAAAGGACCCAAAGGCATATGAAAGAATGCTCAACATCACTAGCCATCAGAGAGATGCAAATTAAAACCACAATAAGATACCACCTCACCCCTGTCAGAATGGCAATCATCAACAAATCAATAAACAACAAGTGTTGGCAAGAATGTGGGGATAAGGGAACCCTGGTGCACTGTTGGTGGGAATGCTGGCTGGTGCAGCCACTATGAAAAACAGTATGACATTTCCTTAAAAAACTAAAAATGGAACTGTCTTTTGATCCAGCAATTCCACTACTAGGAATACACCTGAAGAACCCTTCTTATGAATACCAATTTATAAGAACCAACATACCCCTATGTTCATAGCCGCACTATTTACAATAGACAAGTGCTGGAAACAGCCTAAGTGCCCATCAGTAGATGAATGGATCAAAAAACTTTGGTACATTTACACGATGGAATACTACACAGCAGAAAGAAAGAAGGAACTCCTAACCTTTGCAATAACATGAGTGGAACTAGAAAGTACTATGCTTAGTGAAATAAGCCAGTCAGTGAAAGACAAATACCACATGATCTCACCCATTTCAGGACAATAATGAACAAAACAAACAAATAAGCAAACAGAACCAGATACATTAATACAATGAATATATCTCCAGAGGGCAGAGGGGAGGTGGGAGGGGAGAGGAAGAGGCAAAGAAGGGAGCAGTTTAGTCAAGGAACTAGTATGGAACAACCATGGACATGGACAACAAGTGGGATTGACTTTGTGGGGAGTTGGTGGGTGGGGAAGGGGACAGAGGGAAGGAAAAAGGGGATGGATATAATAAAACAACAATAAAATTAAATTTAAAATAAAGAAATATTATATAACAAATATAACCCAAAAAAAAGTGAATTTCAAAAAGCCAAGCCAAATTTTAATGTATTATTTAGGAGGCTGTAGAGGTAAGGTAATAATTACTTATACACTTGTGTTGGTTACAGAAGTTAGAATTTCTTCCTCTTCATGTATGTACGCAGCCCCTTTGTAGCCTTCCCATCAATGTGAGTCTTTCTCTTCACTCCCTGACTCTGGACTTGGTTATGTGATTTGCCTTGACCAACGAGATATTAAAAATGACCTGTGAGATGTTTTTATATTGCACCTAACTCTGTCTTAAAACCCTGAGACCCTGCTGAGGTAGCCCATTGCATAACAAGAGATTTGAGGCCCAGTGATCCAGAACACAGGCTGCCTACTGGCAGGCATATGAGACTAGCCTTGACCACCACCTACATTCTCATCGGCCAGCTGGCTAGAGATCTAAAGAGCTGCATAACCCAGAAGAACCACCTGGTCAACTCTTGAAAGAGTGGGATTAGCAGTTATTGTTTTAAGACATTTAATCCAGGGATGCTTTATTATGAAATTAAAGCTGATTGATACGAATGAATCTTTCGAGTTCTAGACTAGGCATTTGAAAGTACATATACAATTAACTCTGAAGCGACATTTGATACAGAAGTGGCTCCAGTAAGATTAATAATCTGATTATCCTCACTCCCATTACCTATTGAGACCTTACTTGGCAGTAATCTAATACTGGGGCATTAATCATATCTGAATTACTATCTGTCCCCAAGTCTACACATCCCTGTAATTGCCCTATCCAATAACAGATGCTTCAGCTTGCCAGGCTCCTTTCTACCCTTCTCTCCATTCCTAATCAGGCTCAATAACTATAACAGCTATAGAGCCTTCCATACATTTCTCAGTGAAGTTTAAGTTTTTTTTAATAAACATTGCACCTAACTCTCTTCCACATGGACATGATCCAGCAGTTTCTGATTCCGCAAACAGAAGTCTTATCAGATCCTGTAAGATGATAACTGGGGTAGTCTATTAAGCCTGAATATTTCTGCAGAAACCTTTTCAGTCTCCTGTCTCATTAAGACTCTTAATTCTCAGCATGGGAATCCTAGTGCTTCTCCATATTGCCTTCTATTCCTTCTATTGGTTTCAGCTATTAACACACATGTGAAGAAACTGTCAATTTTGCATCTCTGAAGTATTCTAATACTGGTAACTGAAGACTCTTGAGTTATCCTTGTCAATTCTCTGCCTCCAAGATCTAGACTACACCTCATAATGACCTTGGAGAACTTCAGTAGAATGTTCCACAATAATGCAGAGTTCTGGTTTCCTTTTTTTTTCTTTAGATTCCACATACAGCTTTTGCCTTTCTCTGTATAAGTTATTTTAATTGACCTAATGTCCTTAACATCCCATGTTAAGTAAACTTCCATTCTTTTTTAACTAGCTGAAATAATACAATTTTTTTATCCATTCATCCATCAATGATCATGTAGATTGTTTACAAATCTTGGCTATAGTAAGGCCACATGACATAGGGTGCATATATCTTTACAAGTTAGTATTCTAATTTTCTTTAGGATAATATCCATAAGTGAAATTGCAGATAGGACTATACTACTAATTTTTAATTATCTGAGACACATCCATATTGTTTTGCATAATGGCTGTGCCCACTTCTATTCCTATCATCAGTGCACAAGGGTGCCCTTTTCTGTACTCCTAGCCAACACTTGCTTGTTATTTCTTTTTATTTTTCTTTTGCCAAGAACTTCAGAGTTTATTAACATATGCTATTGTTTGTATTTTATTTTACAATAGCTATTCTAATAGGTGTATGGTAATGTCTTGCAGTGTTTTTGATTTGTATTTCCCTGATGTTTAAAGATTTTGAGCATCTTTTTATCTACCTCTTGGATATCTGCATTTCTTTTTGAGAGAAAATGTCTATTTACCTCTCCTGCCTATTTTTGAATTTAATCATTACTGTTTGTTTTGTTTTCTGCTATTAAGTTGTATGAATTCTTTATATATTTTGGATATTAACCTTTATTAGATATATAATTTGCAACTACATTTTCCCATTCAGCAGGTTGCTTTTTTCTTTTGTTGATGGTTTTCTTTACTGTGCAAAATATTTTTAGGTTGATATAGTCCCATATGTTTATTTTTGCTTTTGTTTCCCTTGCCATTGGAGTCAGAATAAAAAGAAAAATTCACCAAGACATAAGTCAAGAATTTTACTGCTTATGCTTTGTTCTAGGAGTTTTAGGGTTTTAGGGTTTACATGTTACGTGACACTGACCTCAGCTGACTAGAGATTCAAGCAGACCAGCAAAAGCCTTCAGACAAAGAAAATTTCCTGCAAAGGTTAATAGCTACTCACCCATATCTTACCGTTTACCTATACCATAAAAGGAAAACACAAGGCCACAGAATATACTTTGTAAATGTGATAGTTAGTCCAAACATTTTTTCCGCTCAGTTACTTGTACCAGCAATTTCCCACGAAAACTACAGATAGAAGCTTAACCTCTAGAGATGGTTTGGGTCTAACTTTGTTTTCTGTGAGAGTTTGCTGCTCTGTCTGTGGAGTGGTTTTTCTTGCGTATCCCCTCTGCTAAATAAAACCTGCATTTCCACTTTCACCTCTTGTCTGACTTCTGTCTTGAATTATTTCTTGCATGAAGCCAAGAACATCCTCTGTCTCAGAGCTCAAGACTTCACTAGAGACTGGCCTCACAGCATAGCACCAAAAATAACCCTTATCTTCCATTAGCCAATTTATTTACCTTCCCACAATTTGCTGCTTCTGGACACCCAAACCCCTTCCTTTGGTTTACTTAAGTCTCTGAAATGTATCACTCTTTGTTAAAACAGCATATTAGTCCACGGGACTATCTGTTTCTCTGGAACTTCACTTTTTCTCTATGAAAGCCTCCATGTACGTACATGTAAAAATTAAAATTATGTATGCTTTTTCTCCTCTTAAGCTGCTATTACTTGTTATTTTAATTCAAGTTTGGGCAACCAAATATTAACAGGGTAGAGTAAAATTTATTTCCTCCCCAACCCTTGCAACAGGCTCTCTTCTGTGAGTGACTTCTATAATATCAGCAACGTTTTGAATTCACGGAAGCAATGTTGACCACTACTTGACAGACTAAGTTGAATGAGAGGAGATTCCTGTCTCTTTCCCTTCACACTAACTATGACTCACTCACCTCTGCTCTCCAAAATCAATGACTATTACCATCTCTCTTGCATTAAAATTATCCCTTGTGTCATCATTACTGATTTCCTATGAGCAACTTTTGTCCTTTATTTTATTTTTTATCTTAATAATTTTAATATCTAATAATGTTCTATTATCACTTTCCAATCATTGCAATTATTTAAATAGTTAATCTGAAAACTGTTTTGGCTAATAAATGTGTGATAACCAAGTCATTTTTTATTTTGTGAAATCTAAAAAATTTAATAGTTGAAATTCTTACATTTTAAGAATCAATGTCTACATGATATGTAAGACAAATGAAAAATAATATATTTGAAAAGGTGACATTTTCATCTTTGAAATAAAACAAATTAACATGATAAAATGTATTTTTGGCACTCAAAATATACGGAACTAGGCCCTGGCTGGTGGCACATTGGATAAGGCACCTGCCTGAGAACCCAGGCGTCACTGGTTTGAATCCCAGCCAGGGCACATAACCAGGGTGCAATCAGGTCTCCAGCCAGCTCTGTAGCTGGTGGCAGGTGAAAGGCAACCATACTCTGATGTTTCTCTCCATCTCTGCCTCTCTTCCTTCCCCATTTAAAAAATAAATAAATAAATAAAATCTTAAATATATATATATATATATATGTATATATATATACAATTTAAAGGAAAATAAAAAAAAGGCTTTTCCAATGAAATATAACTTAAAAGCAAGGCATTGCCACTGATAGTCTTGAAAAAATAATCTGAAAGTATCTGACAGTATTATAAAACTATTTACACTTTTATATTCTAACATGAATGCGGGAATTATATTACAATGTATTGTACATATCAAGCCATATATGTGACAAAATTTAATGTTCATAAATAAACCAAGAGTGGAAGGTAGGAGGCCACTACCATGTCATTGACCAGGCATTGCTAATGTAATTTAAATTATGAATATATATGAGATTTGACCAACTAAATTATTGACATTTTTAATACAAGGGATTACTTTTATTTGTTTTTATTTACTTTCTGTAATGCTTTATATTTATAGGAAACTAGAAAGGTTAATATAATGATTTATTTGCTCAAATTGTTTGATTTTTAAAAACCAATAAGTTATGAGTATAGTTAGAACCATATAATACTCTCAAAACCATTTCTTTCTTTGACTCCCATAATTAAGCAAAATATTGATTCTGTATATGATTTTTAAAACTTATTTACTTTTGATTTAGACCTTTAATTATGAGCTAAGTTTTAAAAATAGTAGTTTCCTTCTATCTTTAAAGATAACTCCTCACATCTCATGTAGCCTTATATAACTATTTAAAAAAAGTACATCTAAGCCCTGGCTGGTAGCACAGTGGATAAGGTGCTGGCCTGCAAACCCAAAGGTCGCAGGTTCGATTCCCCAGCCAGGGCATATAATGAGGTTGCAAACCAGGTCTCCAGTCAGGTCTGTGGCTGGAGGCAGGTGAAAAGCAACCATACATTCATGTCTCTCTCCCTCTCTGCCTCTCTCACTTCCCCTCTTCATAAAAATAATGAAATAAAATCTTAAAAAAAAAACTATGTCTAAGCTGTCAAAATATCACTATATAAATTCCACCAATATAGTAATATTTACAATAATTTTATATTTTACATATTATATCAAACTATAATATCATTTTACAATATTTTTGTTGTTATGATATTATTTTGTTTTAATCAAACTGTATTGATGATAAGAATTACATGGATATACAGGGTGGAACAAAAGTTGTTTTACAGTTGTTTATATGAAAATAATAAAATAATACATAATAATAAAATAAACTTTGTTTGATATACTCAAACTGTAAAGCTACTTTTGTGCCTCCCTGCACACAATAGTAATTTTGGGTCTTTTTGAGTATACTAAGATATGCCCTTATTTATTTCAAATTTTACTTTCTTTTGATTCCAGAGAAAGGGGAAGGGAGGGAGAAAGAATGGCAGATAAACATCAGTTTGAGAGGGAAACATCAATCAGTTGCCTCCTGCACACACCCTGGCTGAGCAGGGAACCTGCAACCCAGGTATGTGCACTGACCAGGATAATCGAACCTATAGCCTTTCAGTTGGCAGGATGATACCCAACCAACTGAGCCATACCTGCCAGGGCTAAAATATGTCCTTGTTTTCTTTAAAAGTAGAATATTAAAAATTACCCTAAAAGAGGAATTACTGGATGAAGCAACATTTTACAACATTTCAAAATATTGCAAAATTGCTTTCTCCTAAGTAGTTGTACACAATTGTTATTCAAATCAATAGTATATGAATGTTTTCATTTCTCCACATTATGAAACTTTTTTTAAAAATTGTGAAACTTATGTATAGAGTATAACATCTCATAGTTTGATTATTTTTTAAAATAATTGGTGAGGTTGAATATACTTAGTATGATTATGTTTTCTTAGAATTGCATTTTGTCATAACTTACCCAAATTTATACTAATATCTTTGAAATGGTATATTATAAAACCTAGCTGCAATTCTTTTTGCTTTTATAATATAATACACCTAAAGCTCTTGAATTATACACTTTATTTTTTATTGTACATTTTTAATGGGTGAATTTTATGGTATGTAAACTACATCTCAATAAAACTTCTTATTTTGGCAGACCAAATTCTGCACAGTAGACTCCTCTGATTCCAGCTTCATCTAATACCAATTCATACTATACATCCATGTTTTAATCATACCAAATGATATATGGCTCCTATCTACTTTATGCTTTTTCATGTTTTTATGCTAAAATTTTTTGAATTCTTAACTAGAAGAGTAGTTTGCAACCTTTTTGATCTGAGGTATTAAGCTCTAAAAAAATTATCAAGGATCTCCAGAGATATTTTATATATGTGAGTTATATTTATAGCTAATTACCATATTAAATTAAAGAAAAATCTTTATTTTTAAAATGTATTAATTTATTTTATTTTATTTTTAATTTTATTATTTTTAGAGAGGGGAAAGGGAGGGAGGAAGAAAGGGAGAGAAATATGAATGCATGGCTGCCTTTCACCTGCCTCCGCTGGGGACCTAGCTAGAGACCTGGCTTACAACCTGTGTACGTACATTAACTGGGAATCAAACCAGTGATCCATGGGGTTCGCAGTCTGGTGCTCAATCCACTGAGCCACACCAGCCAGGGCTATTAACTTATTTTAAAGTAATAAAAATGAATTGATTGAAATAATATCTAAGGAAATTGATGCATTTTTTAAAATGAGGAGACAGCACTATCTTATAATTTTACCAATCTGTTTGAAATCTGGATTACTAGAAGAGACCTGGATTCTCACATCTATGTCTTCATGCTGTTGTGTTATTTTAGTTGATGTATGTGAAGGAAATCCAGCCTTACACAGCTATAAAATTGAAAAAGAATATTCTTTCATACAACACCAATACATGACAACTGGTAGTTACTTAAAAGTTAGCTTAAGGGTGGTATCAGAAAACACAGTGATGAACTGTTCCTATGCCATTACATTGAAATTCATTGGTCTATCTTGAACTTTGAGTGGATCATTGACCCATACATGATTTTATTATGTTATTTGGAAAATATTTGTCTTCCAAGTTATGAATACCTTTCAAATGTTGACATATTGCATATAAGCAATACCCCAAAATTCACTTAGAAACATTATCACTCATCTAATCAGAAAAGCCTTTAAGTATTGGGACAATGTCAAGTCTACTGTGGTAGATACAAATTTTGCACAATTATAATTTTACTTCAAAGCTTAATTTTTAATATTTGCAACAAATACTGTAGGTCATTTTCCTTGTTGTGACATACTCATTGTACCCATTTTTAGAAAATGTTATACACCTAGGTTTAAAGAACTATAGTTTATTCCTCATTCTTTTAAGTAAAAAATGGTGTTCCTTAAAAGATGCTTAAACTCAAATAATCACACAAATATATGGTTTCTTTCAGGTAAATGTACTTCAAAATGCAGAAGAAGTGCATTATGTGCATTTCATCACACTATTAAAAAGATGTAAAAAGAACAATCAGCCCTGGCTGATGGCACAGTGGATAAGGCGTCAGATTGAAAACCCAAAGATTTCTAGTTCGATTCCCAGCCAGGGCACATAATGAGGTTGCAAGCCAGGTCTCCAGCCAGGTCTGTAGCTGGAGACAGGTGAAAGGCAACCATACAATGATGTCTCTTTTCCTCTCTGCCTCTCTCCCACTCTGCCTCTCTAAAAATAATAAATAAAATCTTTAAAAAAATGAATGAGATTATAATAAAATTATTTTTAATCTTCAAAGATGTACTTAAATGAAACTATCCTTTCTTTCTGTCACTAAGTGGCAGTGAAAAATTCCAATGACTTTTTTGATTAGTGCTAAGATACTAGCAAGTCAGACACCGTTGCTTTTACACCATCAGTGCAGATGTCAATACAGCTTTAAAAAGGTGAATACCTAGTATTATTATGAAAATAGTTTTCCTCTCTTAGGCTCCTTGAACATATATTAGAGATGCCCAGGGACATGTCTAGAATTATTCTTCCTTCTGTTCTCTTCCTCCACCTGGCCCAATCAACTGACAGGCATTTATTGATCTTTTCAGTTTCTTTAACTCAGACGTTAATGAACTCCTCTACTTAGCCAAAAGACTGATTTTTTTTTTTGGGGGGGGGGGTTGGGGTGTAGTAGGCCTTTGGTATCTTAAGTATTCTATTAACTTCAATGTTATTAATTTGTAGTTTCCCTCTTAAACTGTGGCTTCTAAATTTTATAAACATATTCATTTTACTTTCAGGGTGCCTGACAGAAAATTTTGGAGCACAGAAAATGAATGAGTTAATTAATATATATGTATAATATGAACATTTCAAACCTTTAATTGTATCAATCTAGGAAAATACATGACTAGAGCATATTATAATATAAACTTCATAGAGATATTCCCAAAGAATCAGCAAATCTCAAATAAATCTGAATAGTTATAGTTGGATTTTCACATACACAGAATACATACCACATGCACACACAGATGCACAGTATCAAGTTTGATCTAAAATATATATTCTTAAATGAGTAAGCATACAATTAGATGCTGGAACCCACTAGTTACCAGGTAAATGTATATTAATATAAGTTTACCTTTTTATGTATTAATCATCATAACATAAAAATTACAAAATCATTATTGCCAAAAGTATGAGAAAATAAGCCTTTTTATAGACAATTGGTATAAACCTAAAATGGTGTGATCTTTTTAGAGATTCAATCAGCTATAAAAATAAAATAAATACTGACTTTGTGATTTTATTCCTAGGATTCTATGCTCAAAAACATTGTATTTGTGAATAAATGTAATTATATAGGCAAAATGTTCAGTGTAACATTGCAGGTAATGATGAGACGCCAGAAATAGTCTAAATGTTTACCAACAAAAAAATGGTTAAGTAAATTACTTTGTCCTTAGTTTAGAATTAGAAACAGTTTTTCAAAAAGAATAACATAAAGCCTTGTGCACCAAAGTGAAAGGTTTTCGAGATGTAAGTGGGAAAAAGCAACTAAATAATGCATATAGGATTATTCTATTTTGATAATCACAAACAATATACACACATGTCTAAAAAAATTCTGAGGCATGACAGCCATCAATTATGCATCAGTAAATAAAATTAATGTTGCACTGATGAGGCAGAATTTTCATTTTAAATTTATATTACTTGAACATTTTATAATAAATTTGCACAGTATTTTGCAATTTAAAAAAGTATCAAAAGTAAATTACCTCAGTATGGTAAAATTGGAAAAGTAGGAAATATACAGAAACCACATAAATATAGACAACAGAGATATACTGTATGGGGATATGAAGATAGTCCTGTTAAAAGATGATGACAGGAAAGAGATTTCTCTAAACTATATGGATAATCCACACAATATGATGCTTGAGTAAATATTCTTAAAGATTTTACCCACTGAAGTAAAATTAGTAAATTCTGTACTAAAATCAATTTCCATGGATTTTAATACCTATTTATTAAAATTTATGAAGATATATTTTAAAAGTTCCACATTTAGAAGCTAATAATCATAATATATGAGGTCTGTCCAAAAAGTATCAAGTCAATGTCAATACAATCAAAACAGTTAGTGCAGCCAATACTTTCAGGACACACCTTGTACTGCTGTTTGTACTAGCAGTTAATTGCTTCTTTGACTTTTGGGAAGTTGGATAATTGAATTGCATTCATTCTTGAATATAAACTTAATGAAAATGTAATTACTACATGGAATTACAACTCTAATTTCTCTACTTGTTTCCATCAAAGAATTTTAAAATAAATTCTGGTACTTACTTTCAACAATTACTTGTCTGTCTTCCCAGTTATCTTTAATAAGCTGTATATTTCCAAAGTGTGCATCACTATAAAAGATTCGGTTGGTACCTCTTCTTTTTTGGTTATAGTCAAAAGCCAAGGCTATGACATTCTTGAAATAATGTGGATTCTCATATGGTCTAATTGGTGAATTTAAATTGGTTTCATCAGAAAGATGTATACTTTTTAATATTGTTCTCCCTGAATACAGCAAATAGCCTTCATGCCTTCGGCAAGTAGCTCCATCCTTGGCTAAATATCCATGGGCACAAGCACAAGTTCTCTGGGAATTTCCTTTATAAAGACAAAGTTGCTGACATCTGCCATTGTCCTTGGCACAGACGTTGGTTCCTAAAGATGAAAAAAAGATATACATGGATATATTTGTATTCTTATGTTGCTTTCCAAATGTATTTTTCTAGTACAAGTATCAAAAAATTAATATTGAACATTAGACTTTTTATTATTAATTTTACACTGATCATTAAAATATAAAATAGGGCCCTGGCTGGTGGCTCAGTGGATAAGGCACTGGCCTGAGAACTCAAAGGTTGCTGGTTCCATCCCCAGCCAGGGCACATAACCAGGTTGTAAGCCAGGTCTCCAGCCAGGTCCTTAGCTGGAGGCAGGTGAAAGGCAACCATATGTTGATGTCTCTCTCTCCCTCTCTGCCTCTCTCCCTTCCCCTTTCTGGAAATAATTAATAAAAATTGTTAAAAGAATAATAAAATAAAATATCAAACACTATAATGTACTGAGTTTTTTAATCACATAATTAAAATTTTTTTATTTCTTATTTCAAAGATCATATCCTTCTGCTTCCTTCATCATTCCAATAAAAACATTGAAGTATCCCTTAATCAGCTAAGTGTGTAACATTCTTGAAACAATACAGTACTGAGATTATAAGTAAAACACACTGTAATCTTTGGCATAACTAACAAATTAACTCAAAACATGAACTGAACTCCCAAAGTAAACACGACCTACTTTATGCTCTGTGTTTATGAAGTATCAAAGAAATTTATGGCTCTAATGTGCCTCGTGTCATAAGAATATTGGGCAAAAGTGTTTTACTGCAGTTTGGAGTGAAGTTGTGATATGTTATTATGATTTCTTCTTCTGTTATGAATTCATGAACATTATCTCCAAAATTCCTATACCTTCCTTTGATATCAAGAAAATTAAATACAATTTATTTACTTGTTTATTAATGTCACCTGAGGATATATATTTTTTAAATTATTGGTTTTAAAGAGAAAGAAACACAGAGTAGAAAGAAAAAGACAGTGAGAATGAAGCATGAATGTGAAACAGAAACACCAATTGGTTGCCTGGCCTGACTGGGGATAAAATCCTAGGTGTGCCCTGACTGGGAATTGAACCAGCAATTTCTTGGTGTACAGAATGATGGTCCAACCAACTGAGCATCCTGGTCAAAGTGAAATACAATTTATTTTAATAATCATTAAAACAAACACAATGTTAATGGAGGTCATTTTTATTTAAATATCCAGATCACTGTCATATCAGTTTCAAAGTACAAACTTTAAAAAAATGATGAGTTTGGTCATATTTTACACTCACAGCAAACTCTGAGACCCATGATAGCTTAATATATTAAAACAATAAAAAAATAAATATTTTGGCTGCTTTTATTCTCTAATACGCTAACATTGCTTTGTACATTTTTATGTGCATATATTGAGTTTTTCTGTTATTAATTAGCCAAACCTATACTGAAGACATGCCAGGCATATATAATCTGTCCATACACACACACTATCATAGGCAAAAGTATCTATATATAAACTATTATGTATTTATTTTATTAGATTGTTATATGACTGTGGTAAGAAATTAGATTCCCCTCCCCTCAACACATACATAAAAGAAAGGTTTTGAGGTTTGTGGTGCAAATAAAAATTAATTCCTAATATAAATTTGATAAATGTTGAAAATATGTAAGATAAAGAAATGACAAAATGTATTCATTATACTGGAAGACTGACCTTTCTCTCTTACTCGGTTAAAGATTTTAACCTCCTTCAGGTTGACTCCAAGACCAGTTCTCATGGTTATGGTTTCTGTGGCATCATTTTTGTGACCCCTTCTGATAGACCCATTGGCATGTGCTCTGCCAAGAGGAGGAATACACATGATCAACACTCTTTAATTCAAAGCAATCCTGTTACTTCAGCTCCAGATAACAGTCTAGCAAAAACAAAGAAACCACATGCAGTCTGTGACAACAAAACAACTGAGCCTAGGATGGAAAGAGTGATGGCTGGCCTACGCTGTGGAAATTACATGGTTTTATGAGATCCTTTCGGTGACCTTACTAAGGAATGGCTAATCCTACAAGGGTAAAAGCAACTGGCACTGAAATAACATTTGGAGACTCAAATACTCATGAAAAAATAAATTACCTGTCAGACCAGTAGATGTAAGCCCCAAAGACTGCCACTGAAAACATATCCACATTGCTCCCTGACAGCACCATCTCGCGATTCCCTCCCGTCTCAAGGTCAATTCTTTCTATTTTGTCTGCCCGAGCATCACACCAGTACAATTTATTCTCCTAAAGATCAATGGAAACATAATATTACAAGCTGTTATTGATTGTTTGTTTGTTTGTTTTTTAAGAAAATGAACACTAAAAGAGGACTAATGCAAGTTGGCATTTCATGCACTCTAAAAACTTAAGGAAAGAAATCCCACAGACCTCATAGTCAATGGAGATGCCATTAGGCCATGTGATTCCCATGCTTATGAGGACAACTTTCTCTGAGCCATCTAAGCGAGCCTTTCCAATGCAGGGCGTCTGTCCCCATTCAGTCCAGAACAAGTAGCTGAAATTAAATTGTTGATTTATAGTAATATTCAAGGAAGCATAAAAAGTCTATTAAAAATAACATCAATAACGCCCATTCTAATGAAACAAAAATAATACATTCTAGAAATCAATTTACATGTGTGTTTGGTTGCAATAAAGTATTTGTAGTATAAAAATATTTTATTATTCATAGACTTTATACAGATAAATTCAAAATCCTATAAAACTGCTTTTAATACAAGCAACTCCTTATCTGAAATTCTATTTTGAAACCTGCTTGACTAATTTGCTCCTGTTCCTCATATCTCAACTGTAGTCCTCTCTCTGATTATTGCACCAGGTAATCTGTTTCAGAACATGGATGGGAGTGGAAAATTTACACTTGTATTTCTATACAATGTTATTTTTTATTAATATTTTTGCTTCCACTAGAACTGTCAGTTCAATGATGACAGAGATCTATTCTTTTCTGTATTCATTATTATACCTGTATCACTAAGTAACTAAAATATATATTTTTAAGATTTTATTTATTATTTCCAGAGATAGAGGAAGGGAGAGAGGCAGAAAGGGAGAAAGACATCAATGTATGGTTGCCCTTCACCTGCCTCCAGCTATGGACCTGACTGGAGACCTGGCTTGTACCCTGGTTATGTACCCTGGCTGGAGAATCGAATCAGTGACCTTTGGGTTCACAGGCTGGCACCTTATCCACTAAGCCATCAGCCAGGGCAATTTTTTAAAAATTAAAATTAGTGTAGGTAAACATTCCATTTATGAATGTATATGTACATGAATGCATCATAACTTGTAATTCTCTCCACTGCTAAAATCTAACTATTCTAATTTGAATTTTAGAAACTACCTTGTGAAGCCATCATAAAATATGGATTTATACAAAAGCTGACATTCATTTTAGCAATTTTGGAATACAGGTGGTATTGTGGAAGGAATATAGAAGAAAATAAAATATGGAAAGAAAATCCAGAGCATGCTGTCATAAAACATTTCAAAAAATGAAATGTAGCCCTGGCTGATGGCATAGTGGATAAGGCACCAGTCTGCGAACCCAAAGGTCACTGGTTCCATTCCAGACCAGGGCACATAACCAGGTCCCCAGCTGGAGGCAGGTGAAAGGCAACCATACATTAATGTCTCTCTCTCTCTCTCTCTCTACCTCTCTCCCTTTCCCTCATTCTGAAAATAATACATTTTTAAAAACCTTTAAAAAAAATGAAATGTAGAAAAACAGGAGGTATATAATCAATGTTTTCTTTCATTTGTTCATTCAACAAATACAATATTTATATTACAATAGAGGAAATCATGCTTTCAGATAAATAAGGCCCATTTTTTTTAAAGTTATGTCAACTGAAGTTCTTAATTCAATTGTTAGATAACAGCAATGATTAAAGGTGAGAAAAACAAGGCAAGTTATTGATTCAAATAAAAATGAGAGTGTATTCTGTCCATATTTGGATACATAGATATAATAGGTTATATACAAGAAGAGAAAATGAGAGTGTATATAGGAAAATTAAAGGTCTATGTTCATATTTTATGTACACTCAATAGAGAAATTATCTATGAAAAAGATACAAAGTATATGAAAATATATGCATTCCCTTTATGCATAGTTTTGATTTATTTTAAAAGTTGAATATTTTTCCCTGAAAATTTTGTATAAAATAAATGTGTTGGGTCTTTATAATCAGACAAAAAAGAGGTGTGGTTAGAATCCCAAGTGTATCAACTCTGAAGAAAGTTTCATTCAGTTTTATAATGTCTACAAATCAGAAAAAGGAAATTTTATAATGAGGAGTTAAACTAACATTTTATCACACCTAGAGTGATGCAGGAATTAAATTATCTATACTTAATTAAAGTTAAGACTTTGAAAACTTTAAGGGAGACTCATATTAAAATTATTAAAAGAACATAACTATTTAACTGGGAGGAATAATGTGTTGCTCCACTTGACACTATAAGGACAGATTTTAGCATTAACTATGCTCATAAAACAACTAGTCAGTCATTGTGTTAAAATGGCAGGGGATGCTGTACTGTGAAGGCATTTTGGGAGCCAAGACACACATGTGAACACTTATTTAATCTAATTCTTATTTACTTTCTTATACATTAAAGTTCAAATATGGATGGGAATGTGTATAACATAACCGTTATTTAATAGTAATCTGCTTAAAAATGAACCAAATGAGTAATAAATATATTATTTTGAGTGGGTAGACTGATTCAGGTATAACCCTAATTCTCAGAGCTATAACAATTGCAGCTCAGGCAGGTAAGAGTTCACACTAGGAACTGCATTCAGACTTTACTAACTCATAACTGTACTGTCTTTTCAATGATATGGTGTGTCACTAAATATAACAGTATAGTAATCATATAAAATTCAATTTTTTCTTTATGTATAAGGAGTATAACTAAGATTATCATACTTAAAATAAAACTGTTAATGTTGAGGAATAAGTCTCTCTCTTTTGTTCCCAAGTACTTCTTATTTACTTAAAGTTTGCAGTATATCCATGAGAAGGCATGGATAAGTGTTAATAAAATTAGAGAAAAATGTATCCAAAGTAAGATTATCTTAAATACAAACTATACTCAAATTTTCAGTAGTGATTTGATAAATTATCATAATACAAGAAGTCAAATCTGACTGCTGGAATCACTTTTATCGTTAAATAATTTATCAACCTAATAAAATGAAAAGACTGCATGCTTACCAAAATATATCAACATTTTACAAATATCTGGAAAATATAATTTAATTGCTCCATATACTGAAATCCAAAGTTAAGAATTAAATAAAATTAGCACTTTGGGGACCTTTGGGGTTTGTAAACAAAATTTAGAGAAACAACACCCTCTAAGCAATGAAAATGCAGGGAAAAACTTATGCATAATTTAAGATAGTAATTTACATAGATGCACTTGAGATATTTTTAATGAACTTAGAGTCATTGTATCAATGTGTGATCTTTAGCAATGAAAATAAATGAAAATTCTCATCTCTGGTTTTTGAGACTCCATAAAAATTAAGATTCAGTGACATTAAATATTGATATTATCTCCATTTTAGTTCAAATCTTGCTACAGTAAAGTTTGTTGGATTATATGATATAGCCAAGAAAATTGATTTTGGAGTATTAGCTTGATAACTCCAGCTCTGAAAATATTCTCAAAGTTATTCCAGACCAAGATACTGTCAAAACCATCAGAATCATATAGTATGTGATATAATAGATTTTTCTGTTGATAATAATTAGTTCCAAATAATCTGTCCTTATTTACAGAGGTTTATAATTACAGAATTTTAAAATTCAACATTTAAGACTTCTAGTCAATATGGAGGCATAACTAAACACACTTCGCCTCCTCACATAACTATAGCAAAAATTACACCTAGGTTACAAAACAAATATCATTCAGATTGATCAGAAAAATTGAACTGTATGAATGTGTGACAACCAAGGATTTAAAGAAGTCACATTTATCCAGATGGGGAGGAAAGGAGAGACATGGAGAAGTGGGGAGACAAGGAGTGGCATGGAGAGGTGGTGGAACAGGCAGTTCCATATTCAGAGATGGTAGATAAAAGTTGGAAGGGATATCTTAGGAGTGAGTAATCCCAGCCTCAGGTCATACTACCCAGCCCAGGACTGGGTAACCTCTAGCTGTAAAAACCAAGGAGGGGGTTGGGTAGCAGAAGAAACTCAGGAGACACCTCTTAAAGGGCACACAAAGGTCTCAGGACTTACTCGGATACAGCCCCCCTGGAAATCAGCACAAGGGCAACAGCTTGAAGGGCAGCAGTAGTATGTGGGGAGAAAATGAAATGACTGACAATGAGGCAAGTGCCAAGAGACAGCTTCTGCTTGGGCAAATCTTTTGAGCTGTCTCTTCTGCAAGAACCCTTGCTTCACACACAGAGACACAAAATGGTGCAGTGAGTGCATTGTCCACTCTGGCACTTACCTAAGGTACTGCCCCACACAATTTACAGGTGTCTTTTCTATAATAGGCCACCTACTAAAACAGGGAGTCAAAGAAGCTCTACTTAATATACAGAAATAAATACAGGGAGGCTACCAAATTGAAGAGACAAAAAAATATATGGTCCAAATGACCATGGTTCTAGGAAAAAAAAACTAAAAATGGATATAAGCAACCTATCAGATGCAGAGTTTACAACACTGGTGATCAGGATGCTCAAACAAGTCACTGGGTACTGCGACAGCATAAAAAATACCAAGAAATGAAGGATGTATTAAGGGAATAAAGGATAATCTATAGGGAACCAACAGTGGAGCAGATGAAGCTGAAAATCATATCAGTAATGTGGAACATGATGAAGATGAACATTCAATGAGAACAACAAGAAGAAAAAGGAATTCAAAGGAATAAATAAGGAGCCCCTGGGACATCTCCAAACATACCAACATCCAAATCATAGGGGCACCAGAAGGAGAAAAAGAACAAGAAATTGAAAACATATTTGAAAAGTAATGAAAGTAAACTTCCCTAATTTGGTGAAGGAAATAGGCATACAAGTCCAGGAAGCACAGAGATTCCCAAACAATTGGACACAAAGAGGACCACACTAAATCACATCATAATTAAAATGTCAAAGGTTAAAGAATTTAAAAAGTAGCAAGAAAAAAAAAAAAAAAAACCAGCTACTTAAAAAGAGTTCCCATAAGACTGTCAGCTGATCTCTTAAAAGAAACTTTGAGGGCAAGAAAAAATTGTCAAGAAGTATTCAAAATGATGAAAAGCAAGGACCTACAACCAAGAGTACACTATCTAGCAAGGTTATCATTTAGAATTGAAGAGCAAATGAAGTGTTTCCCAGGCAAGGTAAAGCTAAAGGAGTTCAATATCACTGAGACATTATTATACGAAATGTTAAAGAGAACGGTTTAAGAAAAAGAAGATCAAAACTGTAAACATTGAAATGGCAACCAAATCACAACTATCAACAACTGAATATAAAACATAAACTAAGCAAATAACCAGAACAGGAACAGAATTATTGATACGGAGTTCATTTGGGAGGGTTATCAGTTGGAAGGGTTAACAGTTGGGGGAGAAGTTGCAGGGATTTTTCAGTGATTAAGAAGTACAAATTGATGTGTACATAATATACAGAGGGATGTTAAGAATAGTATAGGAAGCGCTGGCTGGTGGCTCAGTGGAATGGTGGCAGCCTGCAAATCCAAAGGTCACTGGTTCAATTCCCAGTCAGGGCACATAACCAGGTCGCAAGCCAGGTCTCCAGTCAGGTCCATAGCTGGAAGAAGGGGAAAGGCAACCACACATTGATGTTTCCCTCTCTCCTTCTCTCCCTTCCCCTCTCTCTAAAAATAATAAATAAAATCTTTAAAAAAAAAGAATAGTACGGTAAATGTAGTAGACACAGAACTCACATACATGACCCATGGACATGAACTAAGGGTGGGGGATTACTGGAGGGAATGGGGGGTACCAGGTGGAGAGGGGCAAAAGGGAAAAATTGGGAAAACTGTACTAGCATAATCAATTAAATATATTTTAAATAAACTGAAATTTTAAAAAGGAACATTCAAACATGTTTTCAAGGCTTATAAGAATACTATTAGACATCATCTTAACACAAATACCCTTATTGCTTTGTTTAAACACAGAAGTTTTTGGCAGAAAAATGTGCAATAGATACATACCATAAGTTATTTTCTAAGGAGTTATTGACAGTGGATAATAGGTAAAAGATGGCATTTATTTGCAGTGGAAATGAAACTTCGTCTAAAGGCCTAGTGTACACTTTCTTGTCCCCAAGTTTTTGTTGTTGTTGTTTTTTTTCTTAATTTATCATATGGCAATTATATTGTTATCAAAATTAGTTTACACACAGGTCACTTATAAAGGAAAATAAATCATTTTATCTCAAAATTAGTTACATTCAAACTGAAAAAAATATTTAGGGCATTATAAGCACCTTGAATAATTTCAAATAAACTACTTTTGTGAAATAAGGTGACATGGAAACAAAGCTCTGACTTTGGTGGGGGAAGGGTAAACAAATGTAAGGGCAGAAAAAGAACAATTAATAAGTCTAAACTGTTAAAAAAGAAATGGTATTAAATTTATTTTAATATTTTAGATATATAAATGACAGTAAAAACCAACTAATTTCAATCAATTATTTTCTTTAAATTTAAGATTCTATTTGTTGACTATTAAACTGTTTCCATAAAGTACAGATCTGGGATGCAGTTTTTACAATAAACTTGTCATTCTTCCTATTCTCATTCATTTTCTAAGAAAGCATGATTAACATACTTTATCAGATATGCTGAAGAAAACCTGAGGTAATAAAAATGTCCCTACTGACACAAAAAGAAGATGGTGTAATTCTCTTATATGAACAGTTGTGTGATGGAGAACAGAATAAAGAATGTCATTGTGTCTTCTATTAGAATGTGTAGACTGGGTGTCAACCATGTGTAATTATATTTGCAAAAAGACAGACAATGATGAAAACCCTACAGATTAGCCATTGCAGCTGGATTATAAGTGAGCATCAACTTTTTGACAAAAAACTGCTTGTAAATTTCAATATCTTAGCCAGTTTCATTAAACTCACTTGAAACTCACACTAATTAAATATCTAGTAGGCCAACATGTCAATGTCTCCACCTTAAGGGCATAACAAAGTAATATAATGTTATAAAATTTGAATACATTTGTAAGTGCGTAAATTGAATTTTTCCTTCCCTATGAAGAATATGGTATAATGCAGAGTGTTTTCTATTCCTGTCAGGGCTCCACTTTCAAATCCTGTATATGTTAATCTTGCAGCATACAAATAACTCAACCACCTATTGCAAAACACTCTGTTAAAAGAAAGACAGCCTAGAAACAGTATTTTTCCTTTTTTGTTTTTTGTTGATACTTTGGTGGATGTTTCTCAAACATACTCTTTCATTTCAATCATGTACTCATCCAAAATATATTAAGTACCTATTATGCGCTAGGTGGTGATGGTACAAAATAAATGGGACTTATTGACCCTCATGAAGCTTACTCTTTAATGACAGGGGCAAATGGGTCCATTAAATATTACCTAAGAGCCCTGGCTGGTGGCACAATGGATAAGACGCAGCCAAAGGTCGCTGATTTGATTCCCCAGCCAGGGCACATTGATGATGTCCCAAGTCAGATATCCAGCCAGTTCCGTAGCTGGAGGCAGGTGAAAGGAAACCATACACTGATGTTTCTCTCCCTCTCTGCCTCTCTCCCTTCCTCTCTCTCTAAAAATAATAATAAAAACTTTAAATATTACCTAAGTACTAATAAAAATGGTTAAAATTTGCTAGTTGTAAGTCCCCATAAAATTGAATCATGAAATTAGAGGTTTGCCATTCCTATAAACAACTTTAGAAATGAACTTCTGTTTTGAGCCAAAATAAAGATACAGGCCATCTGATTTGTTTTCTCTTACAAATGATTATTTGTAAGTTATCATTTGTTTAACAGTTCTTATTTGGTGTTTTTTTTTTTTTTAACTTTACTTTTGATTTCTTCTTGATTCACTACTTCGTGGTATTAAATAATTACATAGAACTGTTATTTCTTTTGTTTTAAGATTGTATTTATTATTTCTAAAGAAGGGGGAAAAGAGAGAGGCAGAGAGGGAGAGAAACATCAATGTATGGTTGCCTTCACCTACTTCCAGCTGCAGACCTGGCTGGAGACCTGGCTTGCAACCTGGTTATGTGCCCTAGCTAGGAATAGAATCAGCAACCTTTGGGATTGCAGGCTGGTGCCTTAACCACTGAACCACCAGCCAGGGCCTGTTATTTCTTATATAAAACAAAAAGTAGTGTTACTCAGCTAACACTGGAGAAGTACAGAGGAAATTTCTTCACAAAGAAAAACTTTGTCACCTGTAATCCCATAGCACATTAAATTTGTCACCCTGTATTGTATTTTTTTATTTTGTTTATGCATCTATGCCCTATCTCACTGCCCATTCTCCTTTCATTAAAAAAACATACATATGCAGGTACACTATTATAGTAATTTACTATTTATATGTTTAATATGGTTTTACTGAGTGCCAAGTTCATCTTTTCCAATTCTTGATATTTTCAACATATTATATTTGATATTTACCTATAATCTATGAATTTTCTTATGAAATATTTAATGTCTATTCTTAAGAGCTGAGATTCCTAGTAAACATGAGCTTATTTAGAATTCTTAAAATATTGTACATAATTTTTAAATGTTTTTTGTGGCCTCCAACCTATCTTATGTATGGCTTTTAACCTATGCTGGATAGTCTGCATTAAAACAAACTGCAACAGTATCAACAGGTGAATAAAGAAAGATATTTTTCAAAGTTCTCTTTTACCTTTTTACTATGTTTTTATGGATCATATTCCTTGAGAAATTAAGGAAAGTTGTTACATTTCTGTGTGGCTATTGTTGGTTTCCATCAAAAAGGCTTTGGAGGTCTGGGCTAGGGGCTATCTCTTGCACTGAGGGGTAACATGATCTTCCTGGCCATTCTCTGCCATCAGCCACATAACTGCAATTATATCTCAGGACATCTTGATCATTCCTTGTCCTTCTTTTCTTCTTTAAGAGGAAGAGATAAAGCCCAAGATTCATATTTGAGGGAAGATGGTATAGCTTATTAGAAAGGACTAAATGAGTATGATCTAACTAGCTTTGAAAGAAGGATAGATGCCTGCAATAGAATTTTTGACGAAATTCCTGATGGAAAATAGTGTGATACTTTTCTGTCACTTGTTTTCATAATTTCATATGCTTCACTCAGAGACATGTGGCTGATTGTGGTATTCTCAATTTACTTGAGCATCATGATGTCTCAACATTATGTTGAGATTCCACTATTATTTTCTATTTTGAGTAAAGTTTAATTCCATTTCATTTTTATAAGTGTTGCTTTCACTTAAATGCAAAATAAACTCTAAAAAACTGTGTTAAAATATACTATATACTCTTGCTAACTCAACAGATGTTAAACTGTCATTCAATACCTTCTGCATATTTTTGAGCATATTCTAAAAGGATATCTATATGCTTTTATTTATATCCATAATCAATCAAAGACCTTTTGACCATATGTACTTGAACATGAAGATATATTATCAACCTGAATCTTGGCATTGGAAAGAAATACTTTTAAGCAAGTACTTTACATTCATAGAAATATAGAGTTAAGTTAAGAAAGGCAATGTACATCCTGGTGCTTAAAAAGAAAACAAAATAACAGAATGTCTCTGCTTCACTTAGAGATCCAAGTCCATGAGAAGTTAACCAATTTATTTTGTGATATCAGACTGTGACTTCATATCCATCATTTTTTGTTGTTATAAGTAGACTATGACTTTTTAGCCTAAAGAAGATTAATACATTTCAACCTTTTTAAAGGAAGGTGATAGCTTACCAAAAAAATCAGTGGTGAAGAAAAACTAATTTTTGAAGCTGTACTAAATTTATATACACTTTCTATCTTGCATTTGGCTACATTTTAAAAAGACGTCAAGTTTCCTTTTTTGAAAAACAGGCTTCATGTTCACTTTTCAAGGCACATTTATATTTTGACTTCAGTTAGTTTACTCCATTATAGTCTTATTTTCCCTTGGCAATACCACCTGCCATACTTTAACTTCAGACAGAACATTAAAATGCTATACTTTATTCCTATGATAGGAATTTTGACACCTAAATGCCTATGTAATACTACCTGAAAAATCACATATAGGCTGATCATTTTTAATTCCATCCCTCCATCCCCAACCCCACTGAACTCAAGTCACTAAACAAGTGGATTATTTATAGGAAGAAACACATTACTAATATTTCCAAGCAGGAGTAAACACTTCAGATAAAAAAAAAAAAGCTTAGTACTTAAAAAGGTGTATCAATTCTTAACTATGCATCCTAAAAAAATATCTAACTCTATGATTTATTTAATACTTAATCATTTTTAAGAAAAAATGAGGGTGCAGAAGAAATAATATTTAAAATATTGCTACATATTCCAAGATTTCTTGTTTTGTGGGATGAAATAAGAAATTGAGAAATCAAAATTATTTGCTGAGATCTTCTAGCTGAGTCAGTGCTGAGCTCAAAGCTGCAATGAAGAGAAATGTAAAATCTAAGACCTCTGGAGAGAAGAAATGACAGAATTTAGTGGCAGGTGGAAATAGATGAAATCTAACTTAAGTTTTTACCTTGTCAAGACAAAAGAACCATGATAAAATTAAAAGAGATGCAATTGTTAGGAAGGAAATATAATGCAGGGATTGAAGTATAAAACCATGAAAACAGTTTAAAAAATAAACATAGCAAGAGAGAGAATGGCAATCAAAGCCATAAATTAATAGAAAACTGACCAGAAGAGATGCAAAATGCCTAGAACACATGTCTGGAGGAAGCAAGTCAAGGAGAACAGAAAAATGGAAAGTTAGAGAAGGTAACAGAGAAAATAAATTATTGAGAATATAATTCATGAAACAAACAAACAAAAAAAACTGTAAAGAAGAAGGCAAGTAGTGTGAAAACTGAAAAAAAAAAATCTTTGCTTTGGCCACTGATAAATTTAGAAATGTCTGGAAAGAACAGAAGCTGAAAACCTACTTCAGAAGTTCAATGAAGAAACAATGGTTATAGATCTCAAGAAGTTCAGCTATAGCCCTGACTGGTGTGGCTCAGTGGGTTGGGCGTCAACCCACAAACCAAAAGGTCTCTGGTTCGATTCCCAGCCAGGCATGTGTCTGGGTGGCAGGCCTGGTCTCTGGTTGGGGGTGTGGAACCAGCAATGTTGCCCTGTTGTTTCTCTCCCTCTCTTTCATCCTCCCTTCCCCTCTCCTTGAAAATAAATGAAATCTTTAAAAATAAAGAAGAGGTAAACATATATGAAGAAATAAGACATTGATAAGGTATTTTTAAAATCTTTTTTTCAAAAAAGAGGAATCTGAGCCTATTTGAAAGCAAAGGGAAAAACTTCACTGAAAATAACAAGTTAAAGATGACAAATTTGAAGAGAATGGTTATTGCAAGAGTCGCCTGAGGAAATAGATGTCATTGTATCTAGAATAAAAGTGATGAAGGAAATTTTAGTTACAAAGAAAACTTTCTCAAAGGTTACATTCCCTTATTTCAAAACATTCACAGACACACATTTTCTTTTCCTGTACTAACACATCATCACCGTATCACAATTAACCACCACATTTAATTACTTTAGTACTCGCTGATAACTTTGCCATCTTCTCCCTCCGCTGCCAACATACTTAGGGGCCATTATGACTCATGTTGATAATACTGTGAATATCTCAGCTCACAATTCTCTATCTAACTGTTCAGGAACCTACATCTCCCTTTGGCCTCTGCCTTACATAATAAAGGACACAAACTAAGTTTAATTATCAGTGAAAACATCGTATTTTCAATATCAACAAATTTGGGGATACCTGATGTAAGATGAAAATCTTGTCCATCAATTTTATGTCCCCTATTATTACTGATCCATCTTACTAGTTCTTCCATACCAAGGTTCCTCCTATCCTATGCTCTTGGAATTTGGCTTCTATTCATGTGAGTTTTTTCTCTCTTCCTTTTTTGTCTGTTTCTTCCCCTGTGCATCTAAATATGACTCTCATACTAAGAAAAACTTTCTCTATACCCTACTACCTTCTCAACATACCTTCTATTTTCTCCTCTTTCCCTTCCTTGCCCAAGTTTCTGTAACTGTAATCTAAATATGCTAGCTCTACTTTCTATCTATTACTTGTTCATTTTTTAACTTAGTTTTTCTGCCCTTACCAATCTCCTGAAATTGATATAACAATTACCACCATCAATAGCATCCTGATCATCAACTGTATACTCTGTTCTGTTTTTATTCCTTCAATTATTTTTATTCCTGACACAGTCTTCTTTCTAAAACTGTTACCTTGACTTTTATGATACAGTAATTTTCTGCAGAACTGAAATGGCTATTTCTCTTTCTCTTCCCTTATGTTAATTTTCCTTAATTTCCCCCTCAATGAATTCATTCCTTAACTACAAACATTCTTCAGTTTTGTTCCTAGGCTTTTTTTCCCCTATACTTTGAGTAATCTCTTCTGCTAACATGTTTTATTACAGAATCAGAGTGCTGTCGGAATAAGTAGAGATTTTATATTTATTCAGCTTCTGATTCCATTTATGCTCCATTTACTCTCCTCTTCAGAATTTTCTATCTCAGGGGGAAAACCAGAACTTTCAAGAAAATTTTAATTAAAAGTACAGAATCATATTGTTAAGATTGACTTCAAAGACCAGATCTTCGTAAATCCAAAAGTAAATCTCATATTTATTTTAAAATTTTCTTTCTTCTCTCCAACATTGACCTGACTCCTCCTGGTCTGAGGGCTTGAAATAAGAGAGTGACACATTTTGTTCTATTCATTGTTCTTTCCTGTTTATTTTGGTCTTTCCCTTACATATTTGTTTCTAGCTCTTTTCATTACTTGACTTGAGGCCAGAGAAAGAACTTTCCCTGCTGCTCCGTAACATTCTCCCTGGAAATAATAAATAAGCATTTCAAAAAATTCCCTAAAGAATGCTGAAACTTCCATAAACTGTCATTACGCTTTTGATCTCTGTTTATGTGAGTTGTTTAGGGTCAGTGGGGAGGCTTAGAAGAGAAGGGCCAGAACCCATTTAAATGTTAATTGGTGAAATGAAGAAGGTTTCTCCATGGCAGCAATTTTAAAATATGGCATATCTTATTCCCTATTTTATGGCCTCAACTTATCTTCCATCTACATCATCTACTCTTTCCCACATGTACATCATGTTCTTAAACTATTTTTCAGAAATGGACTTTATTTTTAAGATGTATTATTTTCAGAGAGAGGGGGAGGGAGAGAGGGGAAGGGAAAGAGGAAGGGAGGGAGAGAAACATCAGCGTATGGTTGCCTTTCACCTGCCTCCAGCTACGGACCAGGCTAGAGACCTGGCTTGCAATCTGGTTATGTGCTCTGGCTAGGAATCAAACCAGCGACCTTTTAGGTTTGCAGGCTGTCTTACCCATTGTGCCACCAGCCAGGGCTGTTCTTAAAATTTCCTAATGGTCTTTGTTTTGCCAATGTACCTCCACTCCATCTCAGAAAACTTTCTCCTTCAAGTCTCCTCCATGAAGCCTCTAACACATCATCACTATTGCTGCTATTGGCCTCACTTTCATTATCTTCTCTAATTATAAGCTATCTTTTTTTCTCTTAAAACTCAATATAATTTTATAATCATCTTATGGAAAGTATTACTTTAACATGAAATGTAGATATGAGATTGGAGCTTTAAGTTGTATTGATTTAATCTTTTTATGTGAAAATGAGTCTTCTATTACAAGATGAGACTATTTAACTTAAAATTTGCACTTGTCTAAACTGCAAATGCGAACAGAAAACTCATTGTGAATAGAAGCAACACCTCACTTATACCATCATACTTCACAGTGCCCACCAGTGTCTTTCACATGCTAAGTGGTTCTGTTTTGTCAAAAGGTACTGAATGAAGGCTAAGTAGGAAATGTACTGACATGACTTGTTCCACAGTGCATAGTGCGCAATAAATGTTCATTGAACAGACTGACAAAAAGTGAAGTAAATGTCAGATTCTTTGCCTGGCATTCTCAATCATCATAGAGAGTAGTAGGTATATTTTATATTAAGATGGACTGTATAGGTATAAAACATATTTAAGGAAAAGGTATGGAATAACAACTTGAGGGTACATACTAGATTTCAATAAGAAATAAAAATGAAAATGACAGATTGACAAGCAACAGCAAGAAGCCTGTTAAATTGCACTGAATGGATCTATAATAGGCAAGCACAGAGGTTCTCCACAAAACAAACAAATTGTTGGGTTTATCATAAATAAAAATGGGAAGAAATTCTTTATTAGAAACAAACACATTTACTGAGTATATATGGGATTTCACAACATTAAAATTATGTACTTGTTTCTACCTACAGAATAATTATTCACGGTAAAGCAATTGATCAAATTTTCTCTATTGAGATTTTAATGATTTATTGCTCGGTTATGAACTATATATATGAAGAGTTTTTTAAATGCTATCATATTAGAAGAAAATATTTTTATTTTCGAGTTTACAGATGTGATGTGCATACATTTAACTAAATCCTTGAAATTAAACAAAATTACACATGCCCTTTCCAGTGTTATTGTTAGTGGCAGACATCCACAGGCCCACAGCAGGCAAGAGGTTGCATGGGGGAGAGTTAGACCCAACTCAAAATGTTTTTATAAATCTTCTCTCCTAATTTTCTCCACTTTTTATTGTTTATTTTATCTTTACTAAGTTTTCATTCTAATTTTATTCTGAAACTTAAAACTTTTTAGATGTTTGGTTTTATTAATTTCTATGATGCTTCAAATGGCACTATATATGTTTATATATAACATATGCATACATACACATAAAATATAATATTTGGAGTTGAGCAAAACCTAACTTTCTCATATAATAACTTGATGGCAGAGTAATCTATTGAAAATTACTGATTCAGTTCCTTTATTTGGTGGGAAATAATACCACTTTAGATTTGTTGTGAGTTCTGTTTTTCTAAGATTCTTTATTGTTAGTCTATTACCATTGTCCCAGTATTTCCTTTTGTGTTCTCCTCCACCCATCCCTGTCCCCACTCCCACAGTCACTTCCCACACTGTTGGTCATGTCCAAAGCAGAGTAAAAAGAGACTACCTGGTAAATTTTGAGCAAAGAAGTGACAGCTACGTAAATTCCAAAAGGATAATTAGACTACTACATGAAAAACTGACTACAGAAATATAACTAAGATAACACCCTATAAGCCAGAAATTTGATAAGAGGTATAACACAGGCTAGGTTGGTGGCAACAAAATTTGTGAGAACTTGGTAGAGCATGAATGTATTTTGAAGCCAAAGGAACAGAATTCCCAGTATATTGAACACAGAGTAAAAGAGACACTAGTGATGATGGCAAGTGTTTTGATCTAAGCAACTGAAATGAAATAACAGAATTGGCATCAGCCAATAGAGAAATCATAATTATAGAAAAAAAAAAAAAAAGGTTCAGGTTAGTTTTAGATCTGTTAAGGTGAAGACTTCTGATAGATCTTGTTCTACTTAGATGTTGTTCCTCAACAAATGGTTAAAAATCTAGAGGCTTAAAATAACAATAATTTATTTGCTTATGACTTTGCAATTGGGTTAGAACTCTGTATGAGCTCTTCTCTTCTTCACATCAATTGTGAAGACAACAAGGCTGAACTATGTATTGCTGGGGACTGAAATTGTTTGACTCAACATGTGTAGCTGTTGGTGCTGGCTGTCAGCTGAGACCTTAGCTAGGACTGCTGGTTTGAACACCTTCATGTGGCCTCTGCATGAAGTTGCCCCTCACAACTTCTAAGAGCACCCCAAGAGAAGCAGGGAGAAGTTTTATCTTCTTTTATGATACAGCACCAGAAATTACATAAGTATCACTTCCATAATAGTCACAGGTCCAACAACATTCAAGAGTACGGAAATGGCATTTCACTTTTCATTTTTAAGAAAAACATGCAGAATATCAAATGTTGATGCAATCATCTGGAATATTAAAATCTGCCACTGATTTTTATATGAATAAGGTGAACAATCACTTGAACATAAAAGTCTAGAGTTTAAGAATGAGGTCTGGTCTGATTATATACATGTTATCTTTCATATTTAAGTGTGATGAGATCAATAAATCAAGAAGAGGAATATACCAAAGACTGATCCATGAGTTCACTCCAACATTAAGGTGTCAAGAAACCTAAAAATATCTAGTGAGTTGGGATAACCACTGAAATAGAATTATTAAGAGTTGGTTTTCTTTTTTATTTTGTTTATTTCTCTTTGAAATGTATCCACTCAAATCTTCTCTGATAATACAGACTAAGGTATTTCCCCTCCAGATATCCAGTATATCTGTTGTTCGGTCTGGGAAACATAACTTGCCTAAATATATCAAGATAATCTCTTCCTTTTGGCTATTGACTCATCTAGGGTTGGCCATACAATATATGTAAGGTTTTAAAAAATGGGCAATTAACACCAAAGCCTTTCTCTTTCCAGATAAAATGATATAGCTTAGCAGAAAAGGTATTTTGTTTAACACCCTGCTTCCTTAAGATACTCCCTGATGATATAGCAACCATGCTGTATTAATGCAGCCAAAATATCAAGCATAAGACAAAATATAACTTAGGAAAGAGAAATGGTAGCTGAAAAACAAAGAAAGAAAAGCACCTAGGGTTAATACCAATTAGTTAAATGTTATATGTTTTACTTCCAAGAGCATTCCTAACCAAGGCAGCTTTTTTGATTTTTATATGATACCCTTAGTTTAGGCTTACAGGCTGTCAAATTTGCTGGCATCATTTCTCTCTCTTACATTAATCTTGTTTGCTAACTTCTTCAACGTCCTAATATTACAGCATTGGTCAAGAAAGTGATGCAATGGATAATATTGGAAAAGTACATATAACATATAACAAATAGGAAATGTTGTAAATTTTCAGAAGAGTTGACATATGATTCACATAAATTGACTTCATTCTCCATCACTGTTCTTTACATTGGTTCATCTAATACATATTTGGGTGACTACCACAGCTTCACTTTTTTCCACTCCGAAAGGCACAGGAGTTCAATTCAATCATAAACTATCTACTCTAAAAAAAAGAAAGAAAAAGAAAAGAAAAACAAACAACAAAATAATCTAAGTCAAGTCATACCAGCAATGCAAGAGACACAGTGACACAGTAGTAGGGAGTAATATGAGGTTATGAGGTTTTATAATAGGACTACTTCCATATTATCATTTCAGAGAAAAATAGTTATTGGTCAGTAGTGTACTCTTTATCAGATAAATGTACTAAACTCTGGGGACAGAGAGATAAACCAAACATACATGGTTTTCTCTTATAAAGTTATAATAAAGAATGGAGGCATTATCCAGTTCACTGATAAATAGAGCTACTAAACTAATAAATAAGCATATGTGAGTATACAAAATTTATAAAAATGAAAGCACTTGCTGTTTTGGTGGTCTATAACAGAATAATCTAATCTACTGTAAAACCAAGGCAGAATAAAATTTAGCAAGGTAAAACTAAGAAGGGAATCATTGCAGGTAATGGGATAAGGCTGTTCAAAGGCTGAAAGTTGAAGAGCACAGGGAATATCTGAAAATATTTTAAAAACTAAGAAGTCCAAAAGAGACTGTAGCAAGAAATTGAGACTGAACATAGGGTTTGATTAAGAAGGTTCATAATGGAAATTCTGGACTTTGTACAAAACTCAATGGCAATTCCATGAGAAGTTTTAAGTATCAAAGGATTTGCATTAATAGAAAAAAGTCAGTCTAGTTGTTCATGAGGTTAGGAGATCAGCTGCAGTAGTTATGTGCAAAGTAAGAACAGATTTAATTAGGGTGGATGCTGTAAAGATGGAATGTGGTAGGTTGATAAAATTTAGAAGAAAATTTCAGGAAACCAGTTGGCAGACTGAATTCATTCCAGTCTTTAATATGTATAGTTTTGCCATAAAATATCCAAATGGAAATATCAGAAAGACAGAACATATTTATCTGGAACTCAAGGGAAGGGAAAAAAGGTGAAAATGAACAAGTTGAACATAAATGGAAATTAAAACTTTGTAAATAGTAAAAAATAAGGATGGCTATGAAATGATTATTTCATTCACTTAGCAAGAAATTCAGTAGCTATTATGTAAACATTTCTAGGGCAGATCTTTAAATTGAGAATCTAGAAATATCCTGGTATACTCATTTAGATTTGCACACACATAAAAATATTACATAATAAATGTAACCCTATCAATTACTAAGTTATACATGACCAAGTAAAACAAAACATTTTCTACTGGTTTGATAAGATATTTTTGAGTTTTGTTTCAGACATTATAACTAAAAATAAATATTAGTGTGGAAGTCTGGATATTTTTAAATAAAATAAGAAAATGTACTTAAAACTCAAAATATAGAAGCACATCCTAAAATTACCCTTTCTCTGGGTGCACAGCTATAGATCGTGGTTGATCCAGGCCTTGGGAAATAATTACATAACGGAAAGAACCATCAAGTCTTGAGACTTCAATTAAGTTGAAACCATGATCTGTCCAATATAGGTTACCTAGAAAAAACACAGATGTGTTTATGATATAGTTGTGAGAAAGGAAATTATTTATTAGTTATGCTTAATTATTAACCTTCTGAGCATCACATAACTTTCAAGAAATCACTTACTTTCTATATTTTTAATATGTACATTTCCTAAGCAAAAAGCTGTAAATAAATTAACATGCAAATACTTCCTAAATCTCACACATCTGTAGTTTAAACTGTATGATGATATATTTATATGTTAAAAATAAGTTGAAACTTCTCTCACCTGGAGAAGGAATCTATTTTACCTTTCTACAGACCTCAGGCAAAAGAGAACTAACACTTCTGTGTACCTGCCTTATGGAGCTCTCATGAGAATGGGCAAAGCTAATACTTCATAATCTACTTCTACATAAAAACACTTATTCAAAGGCTTAAAAGTATTCAGAAGAATGAAGCCAAAAGCAAAAGAGATTATTTACATATATGGTTAGAAACACACGCACACACGCACACACACACATGCATGTCAATCAGAATTTTTCTGAAGCAGATTTATCCATGCAGATTAAAAATAGCTATGAAACAGAACAAAGGAAAAACCAAAGTTATACCAGCAATCCAGTCAATAGCTATCCCTTCCACTCTTCCCAAGCCATTAGTGATTATATCTTCTTTCCAAGTTTGATCTCTTTTAGCTCGGCTAATTTTATTGAAGCCCATGTCTGTCCAGTAGATGGTATCATTTTCTATGGACAAAGAAGAAAGAAAAAAAAAAAGAAACACACATGCACTATAAAAAGTATCACTATACATATTAGAATTACATTGCATCAGTAATGTTAGGGGTTAATATTCTTGGTATGCTAATGTATAAGTAATCTTCAGCATAATTTACTAATACAAAAGATATTAAAAGAATATGAAAAAATCTTGTCAAACATATTTTTACAACATCTTTGAAATATGTGTAAATTACCTATTCCATCCTTTATTATTTTTTCTTCATTTTCTTACTTTAACTCAGTAAATAGTTATTCTTCATGAACTTACCATCTTAATATCAAACTGTGTTGTTTTGGATAACAAAATTTAATTTTATACTGTGTCAAAGTCTTCTAAATATAAAAAGGATACTGCTGGAGATAATCAACTCAACAAAATCTCAAGGCAGAGAAATAATAGAGAGAAACATAAGGGCATTTGAACTATATCAAGGGTATTTTAAGTATAAGGTCATTCAAAATGTATACAATCTTAAAAATGCCTTATTATCCAATTATTTCTTCTGAGATACTAGTTTAGCAAATATCAACTACAAACCTGTTATTTTTCAAACTGTCATTGTACAAATTGTCTTTAAAATACTTGAAGAATGGCTCTACATTTTTGAAGCATTTTAAAATTACATTGTTTTTTGAATATTTGAATAAAAGCACATCTAAAGGTTATAAATGAAATATATATACATGCATATGCATCAAGAGTAGCAATTATAGATCAATGTTTTTAAATACAGCCACTGGGGATAAATCATTCAATCATAAATTTGCCACCAACTAAGTAAATTTTTATGTTGTAATCTACATAGCCATTTGAAGAGCAAATCCTTTAAAACAAATATAATTTTCCTCTAGTATAGTGACAAACTATGGAAATAAAGAACCATCAATTAATGTAATAAACCATTTATCAGTAAGTGTTGGTATTCTGTTTCCAATGAACTACAGTCAATGTTTTTCCCTATTTTTAGATGATTCTAAATATCTCCTGTCCTCAACAACGGTTAAGTCAAATACACAATTGTTTGAAGCAAAATAAAGATACTCTTTCCAAATATACATATGGAAAATAAGGACTTGTTTGATTTTTTTCCTCTTTTATAAAAGTATCAGTTAACATGTTTTCATTATTGAAAGAATGAATCAACAAAAATAAGCATTATAAACCAAATCTAATTCTCTTCTGCAAACATTAGACAAATATATCCAGCAGCCTACTTTTTATCTCCACTTGTATATAGATAATTCAGTCTTGACAAAAGGCATAGTCTAGATTTCTATTTGAAACAAGCTTCTCCTGCAGTCTTCAAATGGCAGATTCCTCTGCTGTGATGGTATGACGGATGACAGCTCCATCATTGTTTCATAGGCTAAAACCTCACATTGTTCTTATTCACAATTCACATCTAATCCATGACCATATACTCTGATATTCAACTTATTACCAAGTATTTTGGTGATTTTTATCATTAACTCAGATTATATCCATTATTCAACCACTTCTCACACTCTCTACTATTTATAATATAATGCGACTCAACACTAGGGAGACAAACAGCCCAATTAAAAAATGGGCAAAGGACCTGAACAGACAACTCACTGAAGAAGATATACAAAGGGCCCAGAGGCATATGAAAGAATGCTCAACATCACTAGTCATCAGAGAGATGCAAATTAAAACCACAATAAGATACCACCTCACACCCGTCACAATGGCAATCATCAACAAATCAACAAACAACAAGTGTTGGCGAAGATGTGGGGCAAAGGGAACCCTAGTGCACTGTTGGTGGGAATGCAGGCTGGTGCAGCCACTGTGGAAAACAGTATGGGGTTTCCTCAAAAAAACTAAAAATGGAACTGCCTTTTGATCCAGCAATTCCTCTACTTGGACTATACCCAAAGAATCCTGAAACACCAATTCATAAGAACCTATGTACCCCTATGTTCATAGCAGCACTATTTACAATAGCCAAGTGCTGGAAACAGCCTAAGTGCCCATCAGTGGATGATTGGATCAAAAAACTTTGGTACATTTACACAATGGAATTCTATATAGCAGAAAGAAAGAAGGAACTCCTAACCTTTGCAACAGCATGGATGGAACTAGAAAGAGTTATGCTTAATGAAATAAGCTGGTTAGTGAGGGACAAATACCATATAATCTCACCCATTACAGGACAATAATGAACAAAACTAACAATAAGCAAAACAGAACCAAATATATGAATACAGTGAATAGGCCTTCAGTGGTGAGGGGGTAGGGGGTGAGGGGGAGCGGGGAGGAAGAGGCAAGGAAGGGGAGCAGTTTAGACAAGAACCTAGTACAAAGGAACCATGGACATGGACAACAGGTGGGATTGACTTTGGGGGGAATGGGTGGGTGAGGAGGGGGACAGAGGGGAGCAAAAAGAGGATGGATGTAATACAACAGCAATTAAATTAAATTAAAAAAATTTAAAAATAAAGCAAATCACCATTATCTCTTGCCTGAACTACTGCAATAGCCTCCTAGCTTGTTGCCCAGATTCCACTTTGCCTTAGCTCCTCCTTTTTCTTCTGAGTATTTTCTCCAATTAGAGGCCATTGTTACCCTTAAAAAAAAAAAATTTTCTTTTCCCTCCACTCAAACTCTCTAGTATTTCTCATCAAAGATAAAATTAAAGTTTCTTCCTATGACATACATGATCTATCTACATACTTCAATCCTTTCTCACCCTGATACCCTTCCATTTTCCCCTTCACTCACTCTAATAACACAGACATTTTCTTCTTAAAATAAGCCGAATGTGGTCTGGTCATTCTTTACATTATTTTCTTTGTGTCTGGAATGCCCCTCCCCAGATAGCTACACAGCTTAAATGTTGCCCTGCTTACTAAAACTTTTGCTGACTATTAAAACAATTATTCCCTTGCACAATAGCTGGTCACTGATATCTGTATAGTTATCTTTGAAAATGATAACCAATTATTCTATTTTCCTATAACTGTGGAGAGCTAATTATAATTATTACTACTTTAAATTATAAATTCTATTTTCTAGTCTTATAATTATATAACACATTGCCCATTATATCTTAAGATAGTTTATTCTTAATTCTACTCCAGCTATTGTGCAAGAATTATAGTCAGAGTTCAAAGAAAAGCCAAAAGTTGTCCTTTTGTCTGTAAAACAAGAAAGGGAATTTGAACCCTGAGAGGAGTTAAATGTATTAAGTTGAGCAGATGAGATAACCACCTAGAGAGACCAGATTATGCTAATTGCATCTGAAAATATGAAACAAGAATCCCAGTTTCCTTCAGTTTACCATTGGTTTTGTGTGAATTTCCCTTTGTTTCACTTAGCTTACCTTCATTTTCTCCCTTTTGCATTTGCTGTACTTAAGCATATCTGTCAATTTTGTGTCAAGCTCTTTATTATATCACCAACATTGGAACTCTGTCCGTTAGGTTGGCTATCTCCTCCTCACTTAGTTCTCCAACTGGAACCTTGATTTTCTCCCTCTTTTGGGCCATACTTCTCTGTCTTCTCACTTGACAGCTTTCTGTGTTTGCCTCTGTCTTAGGTAGAGCTATCCTAGCTGTTATGTTGTAAGGGGCAGAGCCTTAGGTATTTGTCAGTGTGGAGCAACTTATTTCACCATGTGTGATGCTATATGAGCAGGAGGGGCCTAAGGGGGAACAATGCTATTTGCTCAGCACTCATGCATTTCCCAGGCACTTCTCCCACATCCCATAATGGACTGACACCCCTCTAGCTGTTTCCCTGGCCATGGTTTCCAGAGTAGGTAAGTCTTTGGACATTATAGGATTGTGGAGACCTCTAAACAAACAGACTCTGCTGAGAGATTGGCAGTTTCTTCCTCTGCCCCAATTCCAACTGGTTTTCACAGTCAGAAGAGATATGTAGTTTTATTTCCTCCTGGTGTGGGAACCATGAGTCAGACAGTCTGGTCTGGTGCTGCAAACACTCCCCAGGCTTCCCTCCTAACATTTGTTAATGTGTGACTATGTTTTCTTCCTGCCAGATAGACTCTGTCCCATGCCGCATCACCAAACCATGTCCTTTCTGTCCTGGCTCCCCCCTTCCACCTGTCTGGATGAATATTTCTTTTTTATATCTTTCTTTGTTGAAGTTCCACATAGCTCAATTTTCTGGAACTTCTGGTTGTCTCCAGTTTTGTGGTGGTTGTATTCCATTTTAGTTATGGAGGGAGACACAGTATTTCTAGCTATGCTTCCATCTTGGCCAGAAGCCAATAATAATAATAACACTAATAATAATAAAAGGAAAACTTCCCAAATTTGGTGAAGGAAATAGATACAGAAGTCCAGGAAGCACAGAGAGTCCCAAACAAGCTACATTCAAAGAGAAACACACTAAGACATATCAGAATTAAAATGCTAAAAGTTAGAGATAAAGAGAGAATTTTAAAAGCAGCAAGAGAAAAAAAGAGAGTTACCTACAAAGGGATTCCTAAAGGACTATCAACTAATTTATCAAAAGAAATTTTGCAGGCAAGAAGGGACTAGCAAGAAGTATTCAAAGTGATGAAAAGCAAGGACCTACAATCAAGATTACTTTATCCAGAAAAACTATCATTTTGAATAGAAGAACAGATAAAGTGCTTCCCAGACAATGTAAAGCTAAAGGAATTCATCATCACCAACCTATTATTATAAGAAATGTTAAAGGGACATATTTAAGAAAAAGAAGATCAAAACTATGAAAATTAAAATGACAACAAACTTACAACTATCAACAATGGAACCTAAAAATATAAAAATGAAACAAACCAAGCAACCAACCAAAATAGAATCAGATTCATAGACATAGGGATCAGTTGGAGGGTTATCAGTTGGGAGAGAGAAGGAGGAGAAATAGGGAAAAGGTGCAGGGATTAGGAAGCATAATTGGACATGAGATAGACAGGGGAAAGTTAAGAATAACATAGGAAAAGGTGAAGCCAAAGTACTTACAAGCTCAACCCATAGACATGAACTAAGGAGGGTGGGATTGCTAGAGAGAAGGGGGGTGCTGGGTAGAGGGGAGCAAAGGGAAAAGAAATTGGGACAACTGTACTAGCATAATCAATAAAATATACTTTTAAAAAGAAACAAGCAATAGAAGTCTCTTCCAATACTTTCACCTTAGGTATCTATTTTCTTATGATTCATTAGTCAGCACTTACTGATCACCTGTTGTGAGCATACTAAGCTCTGTGTTCCCTTGGGCTGCTATGACCTAGAAAATTAAAAATCATGTGCCCTGGCTTAAATTTATATGTTGTTTTAGAAAACACAATACAGACATGAAAAAAACAGATAAAATATAATGTATCAGTTTACTACGCTTCTACTAAGCCATATTTTTTAACTTCCTATTTAATGCTAGCTTATTAAATTTGTTTAGGAGTTTTAACTGTTGACATTTTCTAAAAATCATGTTATTCAGTAAATAAAGTATAGAAAACCCATTTATTAACTGTGTGGATATCACAAAAATGATTCACTGGATACCTTTTGTTATTTCAAACAACTTTCCCCAAATAAAGACTCTACTATATAAACTTCCTACAACTATTGTTGAACTCCACCATTCCTTCCATATCTAGCTGGTTCAATCACGAAGACCTTCTAATACAGATCAAGTCCTTTCTAGTACAGATATCTGTAGCTTTAGTTCAGGCAAAAATTCTCAAGATTCTATTTTCAAGAACTGTTGAACCATGCTCCTCTACCTTGATTGATAGTGTTTACCTTGGCAGATGAGCAGCAAATGACTGGCTTTAACTAAGCCATGGCCTTACAATGTGCTATTATTAAACAGTAAAAGTGAGCTTATTATTTCAGCTTCATCCCCAAAACTGGCATCTTTTTCCTTCTTCACCAGGTCTGAGTAGGTTTACAAGGTAAAACTCCCAAGACACTATTTGTTTTAAATGGGTCTTTGATAAATACTGTAACATATTTCTAAAGATTTATATCTTAGAGCATTTATCAGACAATGCCAAATTTTAGTCCTTTGGTTTGTCTGGGATTCTGGAAGAAAACATAAAAGAACAAAATCAACAGCAACTTCGGTAAAAGTAATTATATCCAACCATACTCTGATAATATCAAAAGTTATTATTATTATGGATATTATGCAAAAAAAGGAAAATGCTACGTGGCTAAGACAAAAAAATGTGAAGATAAGTGAAATTTGGGAATTACTGATGATTGGATTAAAAGGAGCTATAAAGACAATGCAAGAGTGAGAAGGAAAGGCCAGGAAGGGAGGAAGGGAGAGAAGGAAGGAGGGAGGGGAGAATCATACTTTTATTTTACCATGGTGTAGCCATTCCCATCTGCTAATATCATTTATCAGGGGATATAAGAGATGTTAGAAGAATAGATAAAATGAAGAGCTCTAAACATAGATGTGCCCTGGCTTGTGGCACAGTGGATAAGGTGCCAGCCTGCGAACCCAAAGGTGGCTGGTTCGATTCCCCAGCCAGGGCACATAACCAGGTTGCAAGCTAGGTCTTCAGCCAGGTCTGTAGCTGTAGGCAGGTGAAAGGCAACCATACATTGATGTTTCCATCCCTCTCTGCCTCTCTCCCTTCCCCTCTCTCTAAAAATAATAAATAAAATCTTTAAAAGTAATACAAATAAAATAAAAATATATGTACTTTAATTCTGTAACTAGTACTTGAAGAAAGTTTTTCTTATCTTTCATCAGTATACTTCTGGTAATTTAAAACTAGTTTTATCACACTAGGCTCAAATGTAGATGTTGTTTGAATCTAGTATATAGTGTGAATAAGACTATTGGATAGGAAAAATAGATACTGGCATGGCTGCACAGGCTATAAAAATTACAAGTTACCCCCACAATTTATTAAACAGAAATATTACTATAAATTTTTGTTGATAAATTTTACTATAAAATTACCTTTTAAAAATCCCTGGCATAAACTAATCCTTTTTTAGGATTTTACTTTGGTCATTATATCTGGTAATGGGGATAAACTGTAATACCTAGTTCCCAAGACAATGATTTGGTCAATGAAGACATGGAAGCTCAGACTCTGGTTGACATTTCACAGACTTACTTTGCCCAGGTTTACAAACTTAGAAAATTGTGTAAATTTTATAGAAAACAGACATCTTTAGGAATCAGTTCTGGTAAAACTTAGAGTTTACATATACCTCATTAAGAGCGTCCAACATAAAGACTCACTTCAGGACATCTGTAAATTGTGAGTACTAAACTTTACAAATTTTGATAGCTTAATTTATTTTCCATTTTTTGTTTGTTTTCTTACCATTGGATCCATTATACTCCACTCTATACATAAAAAATAAAAGCAATTATGTTTAGTTCCAAAAGTATATGTTAACTACAGGGAAATTCTTAATGAGGTGTGCTTTGATTTTTTGATCAACTTCAAGTTTAAGTAATAGATGATGTTTTAACTTAGCAACTATTCAACCACTGTCAATTAGTGTATTTTTTTTATTAACTTATAGAAAAAGCTGCGAACCCAAAGGTCGCTGGTTTGATTCCCAGCCAGGGCACATAACCAGGTTGCAAGCCAGGACTCCAGCCAGGTCTGTAGCTGAAGGCAGGTGAAAGGCAACCATACATTGATGTCTTTCTCCCTCTCTACCTCTCTCCCTAACCTCTCTCTCTCTAAAGGTAATAAATAAAATCTTAAAAAAAAACTGCTAAGATTTTGTTGTTTGATTTTTAGCTTTTGTTGTATACAAATAAGGTGTGGCTTCATGCAGTACATGTAAACTCATGGCACTGATGATCACACAGAAGCTAACTTTAATTTCGATTGTTGGGGTTAGAAAACACAATGTCCTTTCCCCTACCTCCCTTCCAACAACCAACTTCTACTTAAACCTTGATTATTAAATACCATTTTGAGGTAAGCTGGTTGTAGACAGCTTTCTTCTTTTGTGGTCATAAATCTAAGCATCTTTCCTGGCTTTTATTGTCATTTAGCAGCTGTGACCTTAACAGATAGGCCCTAAAACAGAATTGTATCTACATTTACAAAGGCTGCCTTAAGGACATGCAATTTATTCATTCCTCTGGTTTAGCTAAAATAATTTTCCAAACTGATTTTTATTCTAAAACTTTAACAGATGTGACCATTACTTTTAATCTAAACCCCATATTTTGATCTTTCAAAAATCACCTTCCCCCCTGGCTGATGTGGCTCAGTGGATTGGTGTTGGCCTGCGACCAACACTGTGACTGGTTTGATACCCAGTCAGGGCACATAACCAGGTTGCACGCCAGGTCTCCAGCCAGGTCCCCAGCTGGAGGCAGGTGAAAGGCAACCATACATTAATGTTTCTCTCCCTCTCTTCCTCCCTCTTTGCCCTTCCCTCTAAAAATAATGAATAAAATCTTTTTAAAAAATCACCTCTAATTTTGGGGAAAAAAAGACTTCCTCATATCACTCCTAAATTTACCAATCATCATACATCTCAATGCAATATTTTATTGATGTGCTGTGTCATTTTAATACAGATATTAACTTTAGTCTTTTTCCCTAATCTCCTTCTTACTCTCCTACCCATAGGCACACAGGCAGAACTATTCATACAAACATGAAATACAAACTATGCCATCGAATCTATGGAAACATAAGATAGGGAGATTTGTAATAGCATCAAACCTTCACCTAAAACTTAGATATCCTTATTCTAAAAGGTATTTCGGTCACAGCCACCCTGGGTGATTTTTCAAGTGGCAGCTTTGTACTGTGCCCCAGCTTCACACCTCGCTAGCCCCAGCTCCTACCCTCCCTGCTCGGAATCTGCCTGCTCACCTCAGTGCATCATACCCTCCTTTTCTGACTACTCTGGAAAGCAACCCTCTCCAACCACTGACTCCTCCTCAGCAATATTTCTACCTTTACGCAGTTCAAGTTCAGTAATTCCCAAATGGACGTCTGTTAGAATTGCTTGGTAAATTAAAATTAAAAAGAAAGAAAAGAGAAGGGAAGAAAAGAGAAGAGAAAGCAAGTGGAGGGGAGGGGAGGGAGGGAAGGGAGAAAGGGAAGGGAGGGAAGGACCGCCCTAACTGAAGTGGCCTGGTTGGTTGGGCACAGTCCCACAAACCAAAAGGTTGTGGATTTGGTTCTTGGTCCGGGCACAGGCTTAGGTTGCAGGTTACATTCCCAGTGGGGGCAACAAAAGGCAACCAGTTAATGTTTCTCTCTCATGTTGATATTTCTCTCCCTTTCTCCCCTCACTTCTCCTCTATCTTAAATAAAAAACAATTAGATATATACATGCATACATACATACATACATACAGAATGCCAAAGTGCAGCCACACCTCAGAGATTTTAAGCTAGTAGGTTTTATAATAAAAGGAAGTGTAGTTCTAATGGTGCAGCTGCTACTTTTCAATCATGCCCCATTTTTGGCACACTGCAATGGTACACTAGCTGGAACCTCTGAGGCAGGCTATGAAAGCTATAGAAAGTGAGAGGAAAGCAAAGTCAGTCAAAGTCATCAGAGAAGGCTTCATTAAGGAAGTAAGACTTTGGCTGGCCCATGCAGATTAGGTAGCATTTGGATCAGAAGGGATGCACAATATAGTTCATTGAAACTGACTTCAGATACAGAACAAATTTAATGTTTGATCTTCCTCATGACAGGAGGAAAGGTCAGTAAAATCGTTTCCAGAAAAGTTGTAAGCAAATCTATGATGACAGGTTATGAATCCATCAGATACCTGGTTACAGATATGAATTAAGTTGTACTTTCTATTCTTTTACAACTTTGAAAGCTCTTATTTAAACATTTGGGAGGTTAATAAAAACCTGATTTCTCAGAATTCCATATTAAAAGGGATTCAATATTGAAGTGCCAGTGAATTATATTTGCTTCTTTTCTTTTGAGAAAGGCAAATCAATATAAATGCTAATGGGCAATTTTCTTACAGCAAAAAAATCACTAAGAACCTCATCCTTTTAAGTAAATAAAATAAAATTTGTAGACTTCAAAGGTTTTAGATATCTTAATCCCTTTAAGGTGCAATGTTATGAAACCTTGGATAATGTACATACTCTTTAAAGTTACTCTTTCATCGAGTAAGAATTATATGCCTGTTTAGCTTTTGTATCCTGAATGAAATTTGCATTAAACATACTTTTTATAAAAGCAATTCCATTTTCAAATTTTTTTAGCTTTTCCCCGTCTTCAAATAAATTACACTGTGCTGTATATTGTATGCATTAACTTAATTCTCACAGTCCTTATGTGTCTAATTTTGACTTTTAGGTAACATATGAGAAGAAAATGTGCTGTCACACTCTCATCTTCTTCAGGTTAAAAGAGCACTGATACCAGTTCCAAGGTGAAATTGTTTAATTTATTCTATTTTAAACTTCTAAAGCTAAGCTGTAAAAACAATACAGCATGTTGATTAGGTCTGTCTTCAAGGGACACATATTCAGACATTTTGTCAGGAAACTATCAACCTGTTTCAGGAAACACTGCCACTGTATTTTAGGAAAAAGACAGAAATTATGCTTCCCAAATGCCTGGTTTCTATGTTATGATTCAAATGAGTAAATCAGACAAAGATGGACTAAGCAGCTTAAAAATAGAGGCTTTTTCAGCAAATCTGTTCAGATTTTTGTTTCATCATCACTCTGATGAAAAAATAAATAACCGACCCAAGAACTTTACAGAAGAGAGGAAAGGAGTGTAATAACTAAAAGCTTAGATACCAAGTTCTGATTTTCTGAGATAAAAATCTCAGTTCCACTTTGGGGCTCTATGACAAGAGCATGTTATTTAATCTTTCAGTTCAGTTTCCCAACATATAAATTAGGAATAATAGAGTTGCTATGAAGATTAAATAAATCAATGTTTGTTAAAGCACATAAGACCTAGTACAAAATAAATAAAATAAACTGCAATTAAAATAAAAAACAAACTTTATGATATATTAAAATGAAAATTACACAAACTGATGAGTTTGGCAATTTTATGCATCTTTAAAGGTTTAGCTTGGCATAGTATCATCTTTATAAACTTAAAACTAAAGGGGAAATACTTTGGTATTTCCTATGAAAAAGGAGGAAAATCTCACTCTAATTAATTTCATCCAAGGAAATAATAAAAGGGGCAGAAACTACTTTTACGATAAACAATGAGAGGTATTTTTATATATTTCAAAATCATTATCTATTAATATGTTATATTAAAAGTTAATAGATTTGGCTATACAGTAGATCACATATTTTCAGAAAGGCAAACTAAATTAAGCTTAATATTAAAAGTTATACAGAAAATGTGCTCTAAATTTTAATTATTTTATTTTATTTATATTTTAGAGAGAGGTGCAGGCATGGAGGGTGGGGAAAAAAAACACTGATGTGAGAGAGAAACATCAGTAGGTTCCCCCTCATAGTCATCCTTGGTACTTGCCCCAACCCACACTCCAGGCATATGCCTGGGGAATGAACCACAACCTTTTACTTTTCAGGGTATGGTTCTTGTACTTAATGGCAGGCCAAAAAATAATTTTATTCAGGAGAAAAAGTTATAATTAATATGATTAAAGAATCAATTAAAGTTATGTGCTCAAGGGTCCCTTAAATGTATATGCATATCATTAAATTCAGAAGTGACAGAAAGATACATACAAACCTTATGATTGGTTCCTAGTTTGAAAATAGTATTTTACTTTTTTATGATTGAATCATAGCTAATGTGATAGTAAAACTGGTCTTTCAGAAAAAAATTCACAATATTTTTTAATGAAAAAAATTTTGCTTAAAATTAAAGACATTGTAAATTAATAACTTTTTTATTGAAGACCATGTGTACAGCCTACCTAGGTAGGAGCAAGAGAGACTTGTTAAAGTGATCCTTCTTATTTACCCATCAAAATTGAATGAAAGGCAAACTTAATATCTGAGTAATTTACTATAGATAACTTATACTTAAATACAAAATAGATATAAATGGTTGCTTCCAAAGTCCTATATGATCAGTTATAAATACATAATCTGAGTCATTTTTCAAATTTCCTCCTGAAACACAGATATGTCTTTGGTATGCAGGATCCTAGAAAGTCATTTGCCTAAACTTAAAAAATACATAATATATAAATAGAAGAAAACTAATAGGACAATAAACAATAATACATGATGGAACTCCTCAGTGCTAGTTCAATGGGCAGACAAATGGAAAACAAGCTTTAGCTGAGTACATGTTACTGTAAAAGGACATTTTCAGTAATAATGAAGGTATAAATATAAATAGAATTTAAATTCTACTCTCTTGGAAAATAAAATTCAGAAAGGTAATAGAGAAATGTACATGAGTAAATAGAAAGTAAACTCAACAGTATATGAAGAAATTATAGTGAAAATCCAGAAAAATGAATGGTTACGAAAATTTGGAGACTAATTAGAAGTTCTGAGAATGTGGCACAAGGAACATACTGTCCATTGGAACTTGATAAAATAATAGAGAGGAGGCAGAAATCAGGTTGGAAAGATGAATTTACTTGTATAAAATACCCACTTATTTTGTTGTTGTTGTTATGAAAAGGTGGCTTTTAGGGCTTATAATTTGATATTTTATTTGATGATAATAATAATGATAATGTTGTTGATGGTGACAGCTAGAATAACCAACCACCCTAGTTTTCCCAAGATACCCCTGATCTTAAAACTAAAATTCCAATGTCACAGCCAATTCCTCAGTAATGAAAATGATTGTTTCAGTTTCAGATCTCTAATATTAGAGTGCATAACTGATAGATCACCCCAGGTGCTCTGTTCTGAATCTACTACCATGTTTGTGCCAAGGATGAATGATTTTTGCCACTGAAAACATTAAGAGTAATGCTATTATATTTTTCTTAGCATTTGTAGTATTAAATATGCACTTTACTTTACAATATAACTTCACACAGAATTTCACAATTATATAGTAAAATTCCCAACCTTAGCTATCTACTAGTAATTCGACATGGTTGAAAAACCACTGGTAAGAAAATTTGCACCATGACTTCCCATTTTATTTTAAAGGTAACAGAGATGTTTTCAGCATTACAGCACTATTGGCTAGGGGAATTTGAATAATAGAATACAAATAAACTAATTTAAAATGAGACAAATATGACTTTTTCCTTTTTTAATAATGTATTTCTATTACTATTAGTAATGCATTTCTATTACTAATTTAAATTAGGTGAAAGAAATTGTAAAACATGAACAAAGTTTACCTAATTACCTTACGTTCACATATACATTTGAAACTTTCAAACCAAAGAACAAATTCTTAATATTGACATTGGAGTATCCTGGAATTTAATGAATAACAAAATGTGTCAATATACCATCTATTATCTGTATATCCTAAACTATTCTCAGAGTGACTAAAGCCAGCTGTGGTACTAAAGGAAACAACATAAGAATACTCGGAGTCAAAGTGCAGATTCATGTATGTCATCATTCAAATATGTGCTGCCATCCCTCTGACTTTACTTTGCAAGATGCTGTCCACCCTCTGTTGCATCCCAGACCGGGACTTGATCTGGACTCTTGGGACTTGGGTTAATCATCCCCCTATTCTCCTGTTCTGTGCTGTTGCTGCTGATCATTCCTGAGTGATTATTATTGTTGACAGGTTTGTATGAATGTGGATTGCATCTGCACTCATAAAAACTGAGTGAATGGTGTAGCTGCTGACCGTTATATGCTGCTGCCTGTGGGGCTGGCAGTCTTACAGACGGCAACACCTTTCTGTTCCTGGGGCTTGGGGGACATGACCCGAAAGGGAACTGAAGGCTGACTTACAGAAAAAACTGTGTCATGAAATATATGCTCACAACACTCATTAATTCAAGACATCAACACACATTCATCCATCTCAAGGCTAACTGTGTTTTTTAATGAAATTGTGAGAGATCCACTTTTACTTGAGGTATTATCTCAAATTCACTTCTCAAATACATTTTCTCTTACCACACAATCTAAAATGGCAGCCACTTTGAATCTCACTGCTTAAACTCCTTGCCCTTCCTGGTACTTACCACTATCAAATTTTATTGTTGGGTGAATGTTAATCTGGTTTTCCAAATAGGACATAAGCTCCATGAAAATAGACATATTGTCAGTTTTGTTCCTGCTACAACTTTATAATGTAGAAGAGTGTTTGGCATGAAATACGTAGGTGTTTGAAATTGTTGAACCAATGACATTGGCTCATAGATAAAAGCACAACTTAGTAATGAGATGGGATTTCTAACTGTAGTCGTGCACTGCTTAACAACAGGATAAGTTCTGAGAAATGGGCCTTTACGCGATTTTGTCATTGTATAAAAGTTGTAGAGCGGACTTACAAGAACCTGGATGGTATAGCCTATTACACATCTAGGCTGTATAGCACAGCGTATTGCTCTGAAGCCGCCAGGCTGTACAGCTGTACAAAACAACACAAGATGAAATCGGCCAGAAGAGAAAATGATACAATCAAGAAACTTGGTACAAACAAGATGTATGAGGCTATTGCCACTGCAGAACAGCATACAGTTTTACAGCAAACTGTTTTATAATAAATTGAAAGAGTACACTGTGAAATAGCATGAAGAAAGTATAGACTAGTAAATATAAAAACCAGTAACAGAGCCATATATTATCATTATCAAGTATTATGTACTGTACAGAGCTGTATGTGATATACTTTTATATGACTGGCTGCACAGTAGGCTTATTTATATCAGCAGCACCACAAACAAGTGAGTAATACACTGTGCTACCACCTTAGGACAGTTATGACTTCCCTTAATAACAGAGGTTTTTACCTCCACCATCACCTTATGGAACCACCATTGCCAATGTGGCCCATCATTGATCGAAAAGTCATTATGTGGGGCATGTCTATGTTCACTGCTTAAAAAGAATAAAGTCAAATGTGTCATTATTTCAAAAACTAGCCTGCTAGTAGAAAAAGTAAGTGTGTAGTTCATAGATGGCTCAGTATTACTGAAAGCATTTTTGGAAGCTAAGATTCATACAACTGTTTGTAACCATTGCTCCCTCAAATATCATGTTTATGTCATGGCATCCTCTTCAAAGTATCATATTAAAATATAGCTGAAATATAAAAGAAAAAATATAAAAGTATTTTAATGATTTGAAGGTCAACCATTTAAATGCAATCAACTCCTTTAGATTTAAAGACAAGATACAAGTCTAATTGGTCAATTTTTATTACTCAAATTATTTAATATAAAGACACATTTTGTTTTGCTGTTATATTTTATAATAGGAAAAGAGTCATCTAATTTGAACAAGACTTTTTAATGTTTTAAAAATTTTAAAAAGGCTTTCATTTGTCAAATTAATAGTGGGCATTCATTTATTTCCTTAAAGTTATATCTATCCCAAAAACAATTTGCAAAATGGATGTTATATTCTTTAAATACATTACTCTTTGAGAGTGTACTCTCCTTTAACTCTCTTTATCATTTTTGCCTTTATCAGATGTGTTCCATTTCATTAACTGGTTTTTTTTTTTTTTCCTGAATCTAGATGCTTCACTGCCCTGTTCTGCCACCCTTCACATAAGAGTCATATTTCTCTTAGTGTAAAAAATCTGTGTGTCTCATTTCTCCACAATGACTGTGTATTTAACTTATATCTCATATCATCAGACATAAAGAATGCAGTCATTAAATAAGCTACTTGTTTAATGGAGAGATTATAGTAATTAGAAAAAAATTGAATTTAAGGAGAAAACTATTTAATAGACACATTCTGGCACTACAGTATATCAAATATGTGACTTTGAACAAAGTATTTAACCTGTTTGAGCTCAGGATACAAATCCTGAAAATAAGAATAAAACCTATCTCTTGATTGTTGTGAGGTTACATAATATATATGAAAAGCTGTTCTGGTTTGTGTTAATATACAATTCATGACACAATAAACAAACATTTGAAGGGGACTTCTGTAGATAATGTTTTTTATGTTCTAATGATTAAATAAATTTTCAAATAGAAGAGACTCAAGTACTTCCTTAATTCATCCACAATAGAAGCTCTATTTTTCCTCCGTATTTATACTTAGCAAAAAATAGCAATAAGGTAAGATGATATCTTTTCCTAAAATAAAGGGGAAAAAAGCTAATACAATTTAAAATAAAAACTCCCAAGTCGAAATGTTAGTGAAAAAAAACTTAATAAAAATAAGGCATTTTATCTACTATTAAATCAAAGTATAGTTTTGTTATGAAGGTGAACATGTAAGCATTTTCCCTAATTATTTTATTGTGTTAGTCATCTAGACTGAAATTATTAAAACCAATTTAGCTTGAATTATAGTTGAAAAATTCCAATGCTCAGGGCACTGATAATAACCTGGAAATAATGCAAGTTATGCTCCACAAGGTTAACTTGTGATTAATTCTGTATTTTATTATGATTATTCTGACTATATAAATGCACACAGGAGAGCCATGTTTTTCTCTTTGTTCCTGAATTTGAGTACTTATTTTCTCACCAGATGCATATGAGGACAGGTTATGCATATCTGATTATTCATTAGAGCCCTTTAGTCAGGTTTTTACCATTAGCAGGGAAATTACAATCATTTTCTGCAATAAAATGAAAGGAGGAAAAGAGAAGTATTTTGGCCTTTACTTACAAGGTAAAGCTATGTTCATAACAACAATGAATCTATGGTAGCAATAAAAAATATCAAAATATCAAAGCCCTTTTATTTACTTTCAAATAGCCTCACAAAAATTAAGCAAATTATGTGTTAGGAATAAAGGAAACAGTTTACAAAGAGCCTTAAATTCAGAGTGAAGACATTACTATTACCTATCAAAAGCTTGGTCACAGCTGTGCACCTTTGGGCAAGTCACTTCAACATTCTGGGCTTCTGTACCAGTTTTTAAGTCTGTATAACAAACCATCCCAAACACAGTGGTTGAAAACAACAATATCATTTATGAACATGCAATGTGGGTAGTACTCATCAGGAGAAGCTGTGATATCTCTGCCCTGCTGTCCATCAATCAGCTGGTGCGGACAGAATGCTTGGTGAACTGATTATATTAAAGCTCACTCACACACCAATCTGGGAAAACTTGGACAGCTAGGACTGGCACAGTTTCAGTTCTTTAGGTATGTCTCCATTTCTGTAAGGACTATCTGCATGAAGGCCTTTTTGGAAAAATCGCCTTTATTTATATGAAAAAAAAATGGTCAGGTTGTATTAGATAATCTTTAAAGTGTCCTTCACCTCAGAAAGTCTTGTAAGTCTCTAATTCAACGGAAACAGGAATAGCTTAAAAGTGGTCTGAGTTAGGGAGCATACTGCTAACACTGTGGAATGGAACAGAACTTCAGAGAGTAAGTAGCTCTAGAAGTGAATAAAGCATCTAAATCAGCAAATAACCACATTTTTTTTAGTATTAAGGATTATGAGTGATTACAAATGCAACAATCTTTTAAAAGGGTACAATTTCCAGGATATAGGGAAGGTTGATTGTATTATGTCATTTAGTCTTTCTCAATATAATTATCATAACTCATTAACGTATTGAACACTAGTCATGATATCAAGAACAAAAATCCATTACTATTGCTAAGGTTTAAAAAAATTCCCAGAGTATTATAATATATGTAATTAAATATATATGTATAAAATATATATTTTAGTACATTATCAATCCAAAACATTTGAGTCATAACAACATAATCCTGTTTCTCATGTCCATCCTTGGCCTTGATGGCCCATTTGATAGTAACTGAACAAGAAATAAGAATCAGTGTTACCAGTGGCAGACTGTCTTTAACAACAAAAATTAACCTGCTTTGAAATCTTGCAGATTATATGTATCAGTTAGGATGAGTACAATGACAAAAGGCATGGAGAATCCTCTAAGGCCAAAGTGAAAGAATCCAACTACAAACAGATATATAAAATGTCAACCTGACTGGTGTGGCTCAGTGGGTTGGGTATTGGCCCACAAATGGAAAGTCCCCTTGATTGATTCTTGGTCAGAGACATGACTGGACTGTGGGCCAGGTCCCTACTTGGCCAGGGGATGTAAGGCAGCCAATCAATGTTTCTCTCCCACAATGTTGTTTCTCTCCCTCCCTTTCCTTTCTCTAAAAATAAATAAAATACTTTTTAAAAGTCAACCATTTTGATTTCAAATTTTATATTTGTTTCAATGGGTAAATGCTTTATCCTGATATTATGTACTCATAAATCGCATTTATCTATGCAAGATGTATTATAAGGGTCTTCTGCAAATATAGGACTCTTCTGTGGAGGGAGGCTTGTCAAACAATGCATGGACATCAGCTGTTTCCTATGTTTTCTAACAGGGTTATCTGAATTATATCAGTTGGAAAACCAAAGTCCAAAAACTCTTGCAAGATCACGTCATTTATCAATTTCAGCCTTGTAAATATTAGTATTATGGCACGAGTCTGCCTTTAAATTCTGCACTTTATGTGCCTATTATTTCACACAAAAGAAATATGACACAAACACAAGAGGAATGTCTGTACTGAATTTCTCAATATCCCTAAAGTGTGACCGGAAATGTGCAAAAACTCATTAATATCTAAGTGGCCTAAAATAAGCAGTTCTGGGTATTTTGAAATGTCTCTTTTGAATGAGGCATATTTGTCCAGTAAACTGGAACCATTTCTGACACCCATCTGTGACCTAAATGTAAAAATCTAGTACTTGCCTATACAGCAACCATGTTTCAGGAGTTTATTATGTGTAAGTGGAGTCTCCATAAAATATCTGGGAACAGAAGTGGGCTAGATGAACATAATTGAAATTGGTTTCTGAAGTCAAAGAAATTAATGTTCAGAAATCTTTTTAATTGTGACCATGACAGTAGCTCTCAAATTTTCCACCATGATTGTGTATTTTGAAGTATAATTTTAACTTTAAATTCCATGCAACATTTGTATTCCATCCAATGATACTTAAGTTGATATAAGTATAAAAATAATATTTAAGAACCTTTCTCCCTGAGAAAATCTTCAAGTACAACTGATGCCAAGGAATTCAGCCATAATCTTGTGGTTTCAAATTTCCTCTCAAATTCTTGTCACACACACCTGAATCCCATTTTAAGGAAATATCATTTCCATTAATAAAATCAAACTTTGATTTTCTGCATTTGTCAATAAAAAGAAATGCTGTACCAGCAGAAAAAAAAATTTAAACCATGCTACTTTTATTCTTGTGACTAAGATTCATTTTTCTTTCAGGAATCTTCCCATGATCAAAGCTGCACCACCATTGGGGCCTCAGAAAAATCATTACTAATTACGGAGGAATGAACTAATGCCCATATAAGAGAAATATATAGACAGAATCTATTAATCTGAATAGATTCGCATTCTCTAAGAAAAGAATGCTAAATTGCCACTAAGTGAGTAGAACTGGACTAAATCTAATTATAGAAAATGACAAATGGAAAAGTCATGTTTCAGCATTTATCATATTTATTGTCTAATGGATGTTTGTTTATGTATGTATGCATGTGTGTGTAGCTTTTGACCCAGAATAATGATATATTATGAGTATATCAAGTATTTTTAATAAGATTTATATTTTAGAGAAGTTTTAGGTTTGCAGCAAAATTTTGTGCAAAATAACAGAGATATTACATACATCACCTATCTCCCCACAGTCTCTCTGGTATTAAATCCTTCATCAGGGTGGTACATTCATTACAATCAAGAAACATTAACACATGAGTATAACCCAAAGTCCATAGTTTACATTAGGCTTCACTCTTGCTGTTGTATATTCTATGGATTTATCAAATGAATAATTATATGTATATACCATTATGTATCATAAAGCATAGCTTCATTACCCTGAAAATCCTTCATGTTTCACCTATTCATTAGTCCCTTTCCACTCTTCCCTGGCAACTACTAGAAATTTTACTGTGTCCCTAGTTTTGCCTTTTCTAGAATGTCATATATATTATTAAATCATTTATTTACTGTAATTTTGGAATAGTGTAGTAATAGACACATTTTTTTCCCCAACTTTAGGTAAAATTTTCAAAGTATAACCAAATGTTTATAATTAATTTACATCTGAGTCTATTACAATGTTATGGCTAAAACAATCAATGACATAATCTTGGTGCACTTATTTAATGGCTATAGTAAATTCTACTTCAAAATCCTGTTTCACAATATTAGTCATCTCCCTGAAATAATTATTTAAATTAAGATTTAGCCATTTGATTTCATATTTCTTGCATAAAGTGTATGGAAATGCTTTTTCAGAGTTAAGACAGTATCATTGATTCATACAATAAATATATAGAAGTCTACTTCCCAAATGATGGCATTAGGGGCCTAATGGACCTAATCCCCAGTGAATCAAGCATTACTGACCAATTTTATTTAAAAAATAAAATTATATCAAAATTGTCCTAAAGGTGTGTAGTAAATAAATTTTAAAATGTTTAAGAAAATGTAGCAAATCTTGGTAAAAAGAGTTTCTCCCGACATTTTTCCAGTTCAGCTTGATAAAAGACCTCATATGGACAGGAGTGGCTAAGAAAATAAGGTCCCATTTCTCCTTGGCTCTCAATAAAGAGTCTTACCAGGAAAGACAGAATGCTACCATTTATTATATCCTATTAATCCAAGTTGAAAAGGCTAAACTACCGAGTGCCCAGGGGCACCCAACCTCATTCAGCCCCCCTCACTCTATTCATAGAGGGATGGTTCAGTTTTAGGGTAAAGCTCTTGCCAAAAATGGCAAGCCAGAGGCTACATACTATCTACTACCAGGTTCAGTGACTGAGATTTCATTCAGGTGGGAAAAAAGAGTCCATAAGAATAGAACTCCAAAATTCTCCCCAAAGGAACTGGCTTTATTGGAATAGAATGGAGAAGTTCAAGTCCAATTGTGTTAACTAAAACAATAGAGATTTTGGTTATAAGCAATTAAGTGGAGGCTTTAGGTTTTGAGCTCAACGAGTAAAACTGGATGCCAACTAACTAATTAGACAAAAAATGGAAATGAAAATTAAAGAAGAGCCTTCCTAGACTCAGGCAAAACCTCAAAGATTGGCCTCATGAACTATCCCTGCCAGAATTTAATTGTATTAGAGAGAACAATTTATATTAGAAGGCACTATCAAAAACATTAGAGCAGTCAGCCAGTACTTTGTGAACCCTAACAGGTGAGTTTAATAGCAAATGAGAAGATCAAACTCAATAAGGATTAAAATCATATAAATTTATGTTACCTGACTACAAAGGATTTGAATGACAAACCAACAACAAAATAATTATTTGGAAAATTCACAAATATGAGAAATATTATAATATACTATCCTCCCAAATAATATTGAGTCAAAGAAAAATATCACAATATAACTTAGAAATGTGAAAATGATTAAATTAAGACTCAACACAGGTTGCAAGCCAGGTCTCCAGCTAGGTCCACAGCCGGAAGCAGGTGAAAGGTAACCATACATTGATGTTTCTCTCCCTCTCTGCCTCTCTCCCTTCCCCTCTCTCTGAAAACAATAAATAAAATCTTAAAAAATAAGACTCAACATAAAGCATACATAATTCAACTCAACTAATTTCTTCAAGAAAAATTTATAGCTATATATGCATACATTAAAAAGTATTTCAAATAATTTTTCACCTTAAGTAACAAAAAAAAGAACTTCAAACTAACTGCCACCCCCCTCCAAAGAACTAAAGAAAGAAAATGATAGAAGTTAGAGTAAATTTTTTAAAACACAGATAGGAAAAATATTAACAAAAGGAAAAGTTAACTCACTGGAAAGATCAACAAATCTGACAAAGCTTAGCTAGAATGCTCAATATAAAAAGAGAGAAATCAAAGCTGCTCTAATACATAGACACACACACACACACACACACACACACACACACACAGAGGCTGCCAAAATGAGGAGACAAAGAAATGTGGCCCAAATGAAAGAACCATACAAAACTCTAGAAAAAGAACTAAATAAAATGGGAATAAGGAATCTATCAGATGCATCATTCCAAACACTGGTTATGAATACATTCAAGGAACTCACTGGATATTTCAATGGTATAAAAAAGGACCCAGGGAGAAATGAAGGACTTATTAAGTAAAATAAAGAAAGATTTACAGGGAACCAACAGTGGAACAGATGAAGCCAAAAATCAAATCAATGATTTGGAACATGAGGAAGAAGAAAACATTCAATCAGAAGAGCAAGAAGAAAAAAGAATCCAAAAACAAACAAAACAACAAAGAATAAGGATAGGCTAAGGAGCTTCTGGGATAACTTCAAATATACAAACAGTTGAATCATAGAGGTGATGGATGAGAGAGAAAGAGCAAGAAATTGAAAAGTTACTTGAAAAAAAAAAAAAAAAAAGAAAGAAAGATAACTTCCCTAATTTGGTGAAGGAAATAGTCATTCAAGTGCAGGAAAAACTGTGAGTTAGTCCCAAACAAGATGGAAACAGAAGACCACACCAAGACACATCATGATTAAACTGCCAAAGGTTAAAGATAAAGAGAGAATCTTAAAACCAGCAAGAGAAAAGAAGAGAATTACCAAGAAAGGAGTTCCCATAAGACTGTCAGTGGGTTTCTCAAAAGAAACTTTGCAGGTAAGAAGGGACTGGCAAGAAGTATGCAAAAGTATTGAAAAGCAAGCACCTACAACTTAGATTACTGTATTCAGCAAAGCTATCATTTAGTAAAAGGTGAAATATTTATACAATCTGAAGAGAAACCAGAATATAGAGAGCTATCATTTAGAATGGAAGGGCAGATAAAGTGCTTCCCAGACTAGGTTAAAGCTAAAGGAGTTTATCATCACTAAGCCATTATTATGTGAAATATTAAAGGGACTTATTTAAGAAAAAGAAGATCAAAGCTATGAATATTAAAATGGCAATAAATTCACAATTATCAAAATTTTAATCTAAACACCAACCAAATCAGACAAACAGAACAGGAACAGAACCATAAATATGGAGATGATATGGAGAGTTGTCATTTGAGAGGGAGAAAGGGAAGAATGGGTGAAAAGATGCAGGCATTAAGAAGTACAAATTGTTAGGTATAAAATAGACAGGGGAATGTTAAGAACAGTACAGGAAATGGAGTAGCCAAAAACATATGCATGATCCATGGACATGAACTAACAGGGAGAGGGGTGCTGCCAGAGAGAATTGGGGTACTGCGGGGGCAGAAAGGAAAAACTGAGACAACTATAATAGCATAATTAATAAAACATATTAAATAAAAAATCAAAATTTAAAAATCAAAAATGAAAAAGGGAAAACAGCATTATTAACTGGTTGGCAAATCTGTCACCAAAAGCACCTGGCCTGGAAAGCTTTATTTATTGAATTCTAACAAAAATTTACAGAAAAAAAAAAATCAACTCTTTACAAACAAACTTTTCCAAAAAATGTAAATGAGAGAACATTTCCAACTCATTATCTTAGACCAATATTAACATATGACCAAAACCAAACAAACAATATCATTTAAAAAATTACTGTAAATGTAATGTGTGAATATAGATAGACACAAAAATATTCAACCAAACGCTATCCCCCTGCATCCAGCTACATGTTAAAAAGAGCTACATACCATGAACAAAAAGACTTTTATTCCATTTGTTCCCAAAACTAGGTAGTTTTAACATCTGGAAATATATTAATACAGTACACCATATCATCAGAATGAATGACAAAAAGTATGCAATCATCTCAATACAGAAAAAGGATGTGACACATTTCAGTACCAGTTCATGATAAAAATACTTAACAGAGTAGCCCTGGCTGGTAGCACAGTGGTTAAGGCGCCGGCCTGCGAACCCAAAAGAACCCAAAAGTCGCAGGTTCGATTCCCCAGCCAGGGCACATAACAAGGTTGCAAAACTGGTCTCCAGTCAGGTCTGTGGCTGGAGGGAGGTGAAAAGCAACCAAACATTGATGAAAAAAAAATCCTTAACAGAGTAGAAATAGAGATATTGTCTTATAAAATAAAAAGAGCTAACTCATATACTTGTTAGTTAATATGTAAATATAGGTTTTCCCCTTAAGATTACAAACAGCACAAGGATGTCTAGTCTAGCCACACCTATTTAACATATATTACATGTTGTAGCCAGATATATTAGGGGAAAAAAGTAGAAAGAAGAAAAAGGAAAAGGAGGAAGAAAATTAGGGAAAAAATAAGAAGGAGGAGAAATAAAAGTTGAATAAAAAGAATTAGAAGTAGAAAAAGGCCTAAGTTTGGCAACATTTTAGGATATAGAATCAAATACAAAAATCACTTGTGTTTTTCTACACTTATAATGAATAATCCAAAAATAAAATTTAAAAGATGTGATTACAATAGCATAAAAATGAAATAAATTTAACAACTATAATATAAAACTTATACTCCAAAAACTGAAAATTAATTTGAAAGAAGTCCCAAGTAAATAGAAATATATCACATGGTAATGTACTAGAAGACTTAATATTATCAAGAACACAATACTCCCAATATTTTCTACAGAGTAGCATAATCCTTATTAAAATATCAGCTGGTTTTTTTTGCCAAAATTGACAAGATAGTCCAAAAATTCATATATTTTATGCATTGCAAGAAACCAGGAATAGCCTGAAGAATCTTGGAAAAGAACAAAGTTGAAAGTTTCAGACTTTGAGTTTCAAAAATTTACCACAAAGCTACAGTAATCAAGAAAATAGGAATACTCCTAAGGATAAATATATAGATCCACAGAATAGAATTTAGAGTCCAGAAATAAACCCTCATCTCTATAGCTATTTTGATTTTCAACCACTTGCCAAAAGAATTCAATAGTGAAAATAATAGTCTTTTAAAGATATGGTGGTGGGATAACTGAATTCATACATTTAAGCCTGTATGAATATTCACATCCATATACAAATATGAACTTAAATTGGATCATAGACCTAAATATAAAAGCTAAAATATAACATTGAAAATAAAATAAAACATTAAATCATAGTATTTTTAGTTTAGAAGAAGGTTTCTTAGATACAACACCAAAACCACCAACAAAAAAAGATACATTGGCCTTCATTAAAACTGGAAACTTTTGCATTTCAAACTCTATCAGAAAAGTAAAAAATAACCACAGATTGGGGGGAAAATTTACACATCACATACTTTATATTGGACTTTATCTAGAGTAGAGAAAGAACTCTAGCAGCTCAACATAAGGGGGACAAAAACAGAAACATTAATTAAAATAGTGTGTAGAGAATTTGAATAGACATTTCCCCATACATA